>WKFP01014762.1:213241-253626 GCA_011057875.1 Pterocles orientalis | reverse complement strand
AAAAATGTCAAAGGTTTTAGCAGTAGCATTGCTTGAAGTCTCATTGCATGTGGAAGGCTCTCTGATATCATCACTACCTTTTATTTTCAAGGTGTTTCCAGGCTGTTCTTAGAATCATAGAATCACAGAATGGTTTGGGTTGGAAGGGATCTTAAAGATCTTCCAGTCCCACCCCCTGCCATGGGCAGGGACACCTCCCACTAGCCCAGGTTGTCCAAAGCCTCATCCAGCCTGGCCTTGAACCCCTCCAGGGATGGGGCGTCCACAGCTTCCATGGGCAACCTGGGCCATTGCCTCACCACCTGCACAGGGAAACATTTCTTCCTCAGATCTCATCTCAGTCTTTTTCAGGTCTCCAAGAGCTGCTGACAGCTGCTGTGAGTGCTTAACTGATGGTATGGCCAAAAGTTTCCTGCTGTCCACAATAACTGCCCACCCCTTAAATCTTTAGTACGAGTCAGAACAGCTCTTTAGCTCGCTGGTGAAACTTGTGATCTTTGTGACTTTGAAATGAAGAAGAGGGAATATTAAGCACAGACCTTGCATGCGTGAGGTGTAAATAGTTTCTTGTGTTGGCTTGGGATGGTATTTCTGGCATTTCATCCTATCAGCGATGTCAGTAAGAGCACCTAGTAATAGCCAGCTGAACTTTAAATAGTTAGGATTTTCCAGTAATGACCTTAAAATAGTTTCTTCAGCTCTGAGCTCTGCAGTGAAGATGTTTTTCGCTGTACCCAGTAGTCATGGCCGTTATAAACCCTACTTGATGTTTGTAGGAGGAGTATGGTGGGTTCTGCAGGTTCTCTGGTGGTTCGAGATGAAGTAGCTGATGAGTGACAGCATCATTTCAGTTTTGGTGAACAGGATGCTTGCTTTTGATAAGGGTTTTCAGATTTTGGGAGGAAAGTTTTAGGGGCATGGCAAGTTGACTCAGGCAGGGTAAATACTTTCAACACTTTTTTTTGGTAGGCAGAGATGTGATTCAGAGTTTTACTGATATCTTCATGATTTATAATGAAGTAAAATTTAAAAAAAACTAGTTTAAATTCTTTTCATTAGAGACTCCAGTGCAGCTCGTGTGCCATAGCCAGATTTTGCTGCGTGCGACAAAAAAGTTTTGAAGGCATGGGCTTTGTGATGATGATGACTTTAATGGTAAACTTTTCTAATACCAGCCATGTGATCATCTTCAAGGAAAAAATTTACATCTTGATATCCTCTGTGCGCGTCCTTGCCTTCCTGTTATCTGTGGCAGTGCTAAAAAGGGCCATGCTTGTCTCGTGTCTGTTGGGGTCACCCCCAGACATGAGTATTTATTCTTTTTACCATATCTGTTTTTAAAACATCAGCTCAGAACCTAAACTTGTTTACAAAATAACCATCCAAAACAGATTGTTTTGAGATGCTTGTATATCGCTTTTATTCATGGAAAAAAAATATTTCCTGCAATGTTCACCATTTCAATTGACAGATGATAAGAGACATCTTTATTTAACTCATGTCAGTATTTTTTCAGCATTCTGCAATGCATGTATCCATAAATACTTCCCAGTGGAGGAGGTACACCCCTTATCTTTCTCGTACTTGCGAAGTAAAATAAAATGTATGAATATACTTTTTTTTCATAGCTTTAAACAAATCCTTGAAAAAATTTCCCAGGCTTGGTGGACAACAGAATGGAAACAACTGGCGAAAGTCTTCATATTTGCTCTTCTTGGGTCAGCAGAGATGTTGGAGAACACTAGCAAAGCACTTTGGCCATCCTCTGAAGCCTTTAATATTGCTACAGTCCTGTCAGAGTGCTTAGTCAAAACTTTAGAGGGAAATTATTTACAGGAAACGTGATGCTGCACCACTAAATCAAATTGGCAGCTCTCATTGCGCTGGATTTATAGATCGATGTGAATAACGTGTCTTCTGTACGTCAAGTTGGCAATAGGATGTAAATATTCTTAAAACGGAAAAATATATTTAGCGCTGTGTAAGTTCCACATTCAATGTTATGTGATGCTTACTTTTGAGTCTGAGAGTTTTCCAGCGGTTTCTGAAAGAGATAAACATGATGCTGACTGCACAGGAGCTGATGGGATGTATTTCTGTTCTCAGAGGTTCGTAGTATGAAGCATTGGTTCAGCTCTGTCCTGAGAAGCCGAGAGTTGGGCAAGTGGAAGACCAAAAATTATTTCATCTGTTGGATTCTAGTACTTAAAGACTTTTTTTGTGCAGGTAACTTCTACTTTATGAATCACAAGACTGTCATATCCCAACTGTTACAGGGATCTAGTACCTTAATGTTGCTTCTTATGAAGAAATTAAAACCTGATGATTTATTCTCTTCACTTGGTGAAAGGTTTCATAGCTTGGCAAAATCCTCATGGTTATAGTTTTAAATTGCTTGTGTTGCAGGTCTTTAGGTGAGTAACACGGCAGGTACATTGGGCACCCATTTGAAGTCCATTTGCCATCATAATTTAATTCTGTTTTGAACCTAACTTACTGACACGTGTTGTGAAGTTCACAGATCTGTCCCTTGGTAATACTCCTCCGTGTGGGACTCCTCCCTGATTTCACAGTTGAACTCGCTTTGACAGTAGATTTCATCCCATCCCTTTTGTTGACTCAAGGTGCGACTGAAGATGCAAAATCCTTTCATCACATATTCAAATGGAGACTTTCTGACTGTAAAATAAATCTGGCTTGTGCTCACTCGAAAGTTGCTGCCAAACATCTCAGGCTACCATGCTTAATGTTTAAATTAATGTTTAAATTAACTCTTGCCATTCCAGCTTTTGTACAAGAGGAGTCTTTTAATTGCTAAATCCCAAATTTCCATGATATGAGAAGGATTCATTATTTTTTTACTATTTTAAATTTACTGTAGAAAACAAACCAACTTTTTGATGTAGGATGATTATATTGTCTCACGGAGCAATTAATGATGGTTTCTAACAAAAATCCATCATCTAATACAAGCTATAGGCTACGTCTTTGGAATAAAATCAGTTAAAACATTTACAAGTCGTATTTTCAAGTCTATGTACATGTTCTTAAACTGGCCACGAATGCAGGTTGAGATGCTTCCCTTTCTTTACGGAAACTGGTCTGAAGCCCAGAATGTGTGGAACACATTTTCTCATCATATTCCTAATAAATCGGAGGAATTTCAAAATGCCAGCCTATTATTACCAGACTGGTGCTTTTTCTATAATAGGGAACTAGCAACTAATATATCTCCTGTCAAGTTTAAAAATAGCGCTCCATCTCCCATTACCACACCTATTAGCTCCCTATCCACTCAGAGATTCTAAATCAAGTATCGTTCATCTATTTAGACCTAATGTAAGCCTTCAAGATCATCAATATTATCAAATTTGTAGTCATATGTATGGTACTGGAAGAGATGTCTTGCAGACTGTCTTGAGCCGTCAGGCACTGCAAACACAGTCCAAATACGGTGGATAAAACCAACATGCCATTAAACAACATTAGCAGTCTCTGGTAAAGTAAGTTATTACTCCAGGCTTTTGAATTACTTGGCAAATGGGAGCTTATAATTAACTTTTAGAATCAGAATCACTAATTTTCTATCAAATACGATTGCTAACCTTGCGTTTTCAGGTTATACTCTTGTATAAGATCTGTTTTTTTGAAAAACTTGTTACTGGACAAAGATAACCAAAATAACGTTAGAATATTTTGTGATGTTAATTGATGGTTTAATATCTGCTACTTTGCAGCATACTCATGTCAACTTCTGTAAATCTATTGGGACCATAAAAGGGAGGAAGTGGAGGAACAAATGCTGTGGAAGAGTCACCCACTGGGTAGTCCTTGCTGTAGTGGTTTCCCTGGCAGAGCAAAGCCCCTGTTTCTCCCTTACATGTAGTCTTTTTTTTTTCCCCTCTTCTCTTTTGGCTTAGAAATCGAGAAACCTTTTTTCCTAATTAAATAAGAAAAATAATGATTTTTGCTTTAGTGAATCTGAACTCTCAAAAAAAGTTTATAGACTGGGTGCTTAGTCCCTTGTATACCACTCAGAAGGTCAGTTAGAGATGTGTAGATCAAACTGTGTATTGTAATTGCTGTTCACAATGTACTGGGAATCAGGGAAATTTCCCTGAAAATATGTCTTTCGGGTGCTGTGCTCCAAAGGTTCGTGGATGCTTCTCCATTGAGTGGCGTGGCTGTATGTGGGTTTAAGTTAACCATAAATGTGACACACAAATGTTTTTCTCTATGGGGGGAAAAAAAAATTCAGTTGCAATAAGTTATTCAGTGTAGATTAAGATCTTCAAAGGTGTTGATCAAGGATAACTAGAAGTATGGATAAGTCTTAATTACTTTTTTGAGTAATTCTGAGAATAACAAAAAATTGCATATTTTAAAGTGTGTTACAAAGCAACTGATTTTTCAAAATATGTGTATTTACAGTAATTTTAAAATAGTCCATAGATGACTAACTTAAATCTTTTAAGCAAGTACTTCAAATAAGTATCATAAATAAACCTTATACTAAAAGGGATTTTGAGGCAGAGTTCCCAGTTGGGGGAATCCTTCCCTGAAACCACTGGGACCTCTGCCATTGTCTCCCATTCACTCTGTTTTTGTTTCTGGCTGGGAATTAATTGTCAATGTGGTGAGGACAGTGTTCACAAACGTATACGTGTATAATAAGCAAAGTGAAATTAGCTGTTGTGTTGGAGTGTTCAGTGAAACAAGCAGGCAGTGCAATCTATAGAGACTGAAGTGTAGACAGAGTTTTCAGCATCCTTGATGCCTACAGGTGAGACTGGTTTTTGGCTGGGTCTGTAGGTGTTTGCAACTCTCAGGTTGTGTGGACGGAGCAGACTGTGGTTTACGGGTGTCACCAGTAAATGCAGACATCCAAATAAAGGTGAACGATGTTGGTTTACCGCATTCTCAAAAGAGGTAGAGGATTTCTTGCTTTTTCCAGTTGATTTATATAAAAGATAAATGAAGTGGCATTCTCGCTTTGTGCACTTGAAACAGTTTAGTAATGACAAACCTTACAGCCGGTACTTTTGGGTGATCTAAATCCGAGTGAAATTTTGGTCAAACATTAAAATGTGATGGTGTTGAAGGTATAGCTCTGGGGTTTCGGTGAGTCACTGGTGTGAGTGGGAGGGTAATGCAGGCTCTTTCAGTCTAGGGGGATGTGTGTGCATATACCCCATCAGCATTTCGGGTGGGTGCACAGTGTGGGGCTGGAAGGGAGAAGGGGTGGGGTGGGGAAGGTAAAGACCCTTTAATATCCCTTTGGGAAATTCCATTTTACTGGAAAGTGGAATATAAAAAATTAGGTATTAGTGTGTTTTTCTGAAATCAAGGATGATGTCTGTGTCCACGGTGCATACCTGATGGGGTTTGTAGTTGGCTGAGTTAGAAGATGCTGAACCACGTGTGCTCTGGATACGGTGGTGGAATAAATTTCTCATACGTGTGGGACTGTGACCGTTAAAACAATCATTACTGAAACCATATACCTTATTTCCTGTAACTAATAGCAGCTCTCTACCTATGGAATATATTAACAGTTATTCCTTTGGTTTTGGATTGTTGCTCAGCTATTTTGTTGGACAGATATTAAACATGATCTGTAGTTTGTTGTCTGAATACGTCAATGAACAGAGCTAATTATGGCTTTCTGATGTGAGCCGTGCTGATGTTTGGGAAACCACACTTCTGTTTATAAGACAGAGTGAATGTATGTTCTTTAATAAATCATGGAAAATGATGAGTTTTCTCTACCTAGGTTGGTTAACAGAAATTATTTAGTTGGCGTTCACCTAGAGTTTAAAAAGAAGCAATGGTTTCTGTGGCTAGTTGAAAAGTTAGTATTTATTTATTACTTTGTACAGTACTCAGAATTTATTTTGAAGGAAAATTATTAGGTCAAACAGCAGTGGCCTGTTAAAGGACTCCATCAGTTGCCATTTTTCTCCAGTGTGCTCACCATGGGGTAGAGCTGAAGCAAAGACAAGCGTCCTGGATGAATGTCACCGAAAGATGTTGGCTTTGAGACAGCACCTAATCACCTACCGAAATTTCTCAGTATTTTAATACACCTCTGTATTAGTCATGGCATTTTTAACACTGTTGCCACTTGGGAGGATTTTGTCGTTTCGGATAGTTTCTTATTAATGCACATCCTGAAGAATGTGCTGCTCCGTACGGTATGGGCAGAACAACGAAATTTTCAAAGCCAAGGGTGCAGCAGCCCTGCGGATGGGGTTGAGGAACACCCAGGATCGCTGGCTCCAGAGAGGAAACGCTGTAATGAGAAAGGGGAAGCCGTTCTGTTTTTCTAATATTTGTTGTTTTCTTTGAAATGGGAAAAGAAGAATACCTGGAGTGATTTATATTTAATTGAGGATTGCATTCCATCAGATACGGTGAATGTTCTCAGGCCGTTTATCAGCTGGGTCTGTTGGAGAGCTTTGAGGAGTGTATGGTACATATTTACCTTCTCTTGGCTAGGTCAAGGGAAATAAAGTAAAAATAATAGATGTTATTTTGGTATGTGAACAAAACTGGAAGTCGTGTGGGTGAAATATGAGGTAAATGGCTGTATCCTACCTCCTCGGTGCCTTTTTAAATACAAGAAATTATTAGTGATATATAATATAATTTCCTTTGTATTATCAGCCTATCTTTTTAAAACAGAAGATTTATTGGCTTTTTCATTGTTCCAGCTTAGTCAATCCCTGAAGTCAATGTGACATATATCGTGCTGCCACTATTCTTTAGTAGTTTCATATTTAAGTAGCATCTTGTAAAAAAAAAAAACAAGAACAAAATGTGCTGTAGTTGCTTTTTATGTAATATTTTTTCCTAAATGGAATTTGATGTATATTGCTGATGATGTATAAAGATAATATGACACTGGAATCCTACGAGAGCTAGGGGAGGTTTTTAGTGAGCAGTGCCTAATTTTTTGGGGGAGCAAGAATTTTGTAAGAAAGCCTTTGAGCTTCAGATGATCTCTGAAAAATGTCTCATCGCTGGTTTTCACCTGTGTGTGACAGTGTTATTGTGAACAATTTGGCAGCAAGAATCACCTCACACCCCTTCCATGATGCATCCGCAATTTCAACCCAGTTTCCCAGTGTAACCAGCCAGAGTTTATCGTATGGCAATATTTGTGTAGTATTTGCCTAATGTGATTTTATTAATAGATCTAAAGATAGGATGAAGGCAGACTAACCCAAGCGTCAAGATCTTTAAGCAAGAAGGAAACCTGAGAACTGAGAGTCTCTTACCGTCAGCACGTACAGTCATCCTCCATCCCCACCAGGGACGTGCAGTGAAAACTCTTGCGAAATAAAACCGAAGAGCACATTGTCGATTCAGCTAAACCTAGTGATAAAACCGGTTTCGGAACTAGTCTGATGAAGTGCCATTTGATCAGATATTTCATGAGCAGATTACTTTATTACTGATACTGCTAATGACTTGTAAATTAACTGCAACTCATTCTCCCTGAGTGACTGACTCGGTGGTATTCACCAACTTTTTCACGTACCTTTTTTTTTTTTTAGGGGTTGAATTTGCAAAACGCTTCCCTCTGGTCCTTTGAGTTAAATTTTCGGCGACATTTGATGACAAGAGTAGCATGATTAATTACGAATTGTTCTTTAGGTGAATAGTGCATATTCTAAAACACAGCTTGTGTTTTTATAGCAGTTATTACCCTGCAGGCTCCGAAAGGGCTTTGGAGCACACAGTATGATTTCGGTTACATCATTATAAATTCAGAAAACGTCAGTGATCTCAAAAGTGTGATTTTTTTGAAATTGGGTCAGTGGAAAAGAGATCAGAATCTGCTTTGGTACCTTGAAAAGAGACAAGCTCCAAAATGGAGTGAAGATGTCTCTGCTTCCAGAGGGCCATCTTTTTTTTCCTTTGAAGGGAATATATTTGTCCCAAAAAATAATTTATTTGAAACAATATGGGGGAGTGAATAATAGAGCAAATTATAACCTGAATCCAGGCTGGATTATGGCAAGAAAGAGCACAGAATATTTTTTCTCTTGCTGATTGATTTGTAATGACCCAAGAGTTCTCCCTTTCTGTTTCAACTTGTGCCATGATGGGTCAATGACTCGAAGCTATCTAGAGGTTTCTTGTATTTTGTCCCCAATTACATTTATTCAGTATTTGGATTTTTGTTGCTGGCTAGTTGATCTTTTGATAGCTGCAGTGCACTTGTAAGGTTGGTTGTTTGTTTTCTATCCCCTGATTACAGAATACATTTTTTCTTTTTTCTTTTTTTTTTTTTAACCTGAGCTTGAATTTTACTAAATTTCACGATTGAGATGGTGATTGAGATTTTCTGGAGAGTATGTAGTTCTCTGAATTCTCACTTCTTGTCACCAGAGGCTTTGAGAAGATAAGGATTACAGTCTGAAACCACTAGAAATTACAGGTCAGGAAATGGATGTACAGTCATCAAACATGAAACCTGAGCAGATAACTTGAACGAAGAGTCCTCCTTCCTTGGGGTATGTTGAGAAGGAAACCATCAGAGAGGCAACCGTGGATGGTGAATACCTTTTCAGGGTTTTGTTTTCAGCTTCTGTATGTGATGGTTTTGCTCGAAGCATCTGCAAAGCAGCTTTTCAGTACCTGGAGCCTGTGACTCATGAAAGAGACGAGCGATAGCGCATATTTTTTATCTTTCCCTTCACTTTGGGCAGCACGTTTTGCATCCTGTTTGCGAGCAGCTTCGTGGCTTCTCATCTGAGGGTTTCTTTAAGCCTGTGATACTGTTCTCTTCCAGCCATTTTGGAGTGCTCAAAAAATAATGTGTGTTTTATCTTCTCTAGGGCTGAAGTGTGCTTGAATTGTTCTTTAGTTTTATCTACAGCCAGGAAAAGGGAGAAAATTCTGTAAAAATGAATAAACTACATTGTATGGGCATCACCCCTAATGTATGGAAAAATGATGTGCTTAAGGGTGGGTAAAGTGAAGCTGCTTTTAAATATCTGATTGAAAACAAGAAATTCAAAAAACAGGTTTGTTTTTTTTGAAGTCTTGCACATTTTGATTCATTTAAAAATTGTAATGGTTGAAGCTAATAGCTGTGATAATTTTGTCGTTGTAATTGTTAAGTAGCCTTTTCTGAAGTAAACTCATTAATATCATACAAAAATTAATTTAACAGGGAAAAGGAAGACACTGTAAGGCCTTGCAATATGTTTCTCCTTTTTCCAGTCTCCTTTTCTTAAAGCAAACAAAATGAGGTGTATTTCTAAAGTAAAATATTTCTCTGTTGTCATTTTCAGAATTCAAAGAGACCTGAAGTACTTGGGAAATGAGCGTTCTTCTCATTGAAGCCTTTTATGGTGGTTCCCACAAACAGCTGATGGATCTTCTCCAGGAAGAGCTCCAGGAAGACTGTGTCCTCTGCACGCTCCCTGCCAAGAAGTGGCACTGGAAGGCACGGACTGCCGCTCTCTATTTCATGCAAACAGTGCCAGCAAGTACTAATTACAGGTAACCCAGAAACAGAAAAATTTCCAAGCTCAAATTACAGAGGAGCCTTCAGACAGGTTTCTTGAGCTGAACCTTGCATTACGTGCATGCAAATGTATATACGCAAGCAATGGAGACTTGCCATGGACAACACAGGCTTTTCTTCTTGCATTGACTCCTTGGGGTATAAATATGGGAAATTACCACTGTGTTGTAGAGTTTCTTAGACTGCTTTGTCTTGCATTGCTCTTCTTGAAAGTCTCTAAGAGTGCAAGTCTACCTGGTTGTGCGTACACGTATATGTAATCTTATTTTAAAATTATCAACTGAATTCAGTAGCACTGGAAGGTTTAAACTGTGCTTCACGGATTAGGTTGAACGATGGCGCAGATGTGAACACTGCAAGCTTCCTCGCTTGCCCTCCGATGTATCTATTAGCAAGTCTGATTTATCAGTGTACTATTCAGGCTGACCTGGAAGATGAAGGGAGCAGTTTTATCTTAATGACGGTCCGGCTCTGTATCGTGCCAGCAACTGTGGATGTCAATTATGCATTTATGTAAGTGGCAAATTTCTATCAGCTAGAACCTGGGCTGATAAAAGCCAGACTGTTCAGGTCAAGATAGTTATCATGTAGTGAGAATCAGTCACTCCAAAACCCAGCTGTCTTTAAACCCAGCGATTTTCCTTGGCCCACCTGATCAGTCGAGATGCGGTAAGATGATAGCATCGAGCAGGGACGTGTCGCGTGGTGCAGTGCCTGCTCCGCTCAGGGGGTAGGAAGTGAGCACTTGCTTGGCTTTGCACCTTCGTGGAGAGAAAACTCTTCATGCACGGGGATTTTTTTAGCACAAGCAGCTGCTTTTCAGCCACAGAATAACTTCAGCAGGACTCTGAGCACACCTAGATGATGTGCTAACTGATTACACTGAGCTGAGTCTGGCATTTGTTACCAGGAGCAAGCAGGAATAGCTGGGGAATATGATTTTTTAAGAGCAGATCTTGTGCTGCAGAAAACAATATCTGATCTTTTTTGGAATGCATACTAAATAAATATATACCTTTTCTGTGCCTGCTTCTGGCTTGCATTTAAAATAAGCTCCTCTCCCAAGCCAAATGTTATAATTAATTTTCCCCGATTCTGTCTTGCGTGAGGCGTTTAGCATTGGTTTCCTATTGCTTTCCTTTTGCAACAATTTTTGTTTTGGAGGAGTGTATATGACAAACTGTTATGTAAATTTGTCTCGTATCACAACCACATCCTCCAACGCATCGCAATGTTATCTGTGTTCCTTCAAGGTCAGCAGCCCAAGCTGTCCAGCACTAACTGTATTAAACTCATCAGACATCACTCCTAGACATACACTTCATTAGTTTAACTTACAGTTACACTGACCTAAGATAACTTCACTCCAATTTGTCAAGTAACCCACATCTTGGGGGAAATGACAACAACCCCCCCCCAAAATTCCAACAAAAAACCCCCACCCCAACAAAAAAACCTCAACCCAGCAGCTTGAAAACTCACTTGAAGTTAATAAACTTGCAATCTGTCGTAGACTTATGTGCAAATATAACCTTTATTGACAGCAAATAAATCTGATCTAACCAATAGAGCATCTTAAAGAGAGGAACGCTTGTTCTTTGCTGTTAGGGATTGATCAGATGGAATCAAATAGTCAAAGTTCACAAAAATGCGATATTTTTTTAAAAAAAGAGTACGTACCTTATCACAGACAGGATAAAATTTTAGGAGCAAGGGCTGATGGGACTGGTGAGAGGAAAGCTGATTACTTTGAATCATACTTGCACATTTTTAATGTTTGTTTTGTAATTGAATGTTTCAAATATTTTATTAAATTGAAAGCATAAGTGTATCAGAGGCACCGAGACTGACTATTCTTTCCTATTAGAAAAAAACATTGATTAAAATTAACATTGATTCTTTTATTTCTAGCTTGCTAGTAACCACTAAAGATCTGCTTCCCAGGTAGTAGTTTAAGACAGTTCTCATTGCTAACTGGCAGGCGTGTGTGTTCTGAATGACACGTTTAAATATTTCAACCTTCTTGTGAGGTCGTGGGAAATAGCAAATGTGCATTATTTATATTTATATTGCTCTTATTTGTAGAATAAAAATTTTATTTTACAAGTGATTTTCGTAGCTGTGACATTTCATAATACCTTGTTCCTATCTGTGTGTTAAATAATAGAGAAAGGTCACAAATATTTTGAGTGTAAACACTTCTGGTAATGGAGCTGCATTACTAATTATTTTCTTTTTCAAACCCTACTTTATTTCAAGATGCTATGAGAAGTAATACTGATGCTAATAAGTCTGGTATTGCTATGAAGCTATACAGAAGTGGTATATGTATGTTTTAAAAGTTCTGTGATTTTATACATATAAGCTGGTGATGGGAATGAAGCAGGTTTGTTAGTTCTCAAGTGATGCTCAGTGAGTTGAAGAAGAGTATATAGTGCAGAATCAGAGATGTTAAAGTCAGATACCCTGCAGTGACCAGAGAATTTATGTGATGAACTTCAAAATACTTTTCTTGGAGAACATTGGCTCCCTCGAGCAAGACTCAAGGCTGAATGGATAAAGAACAGTGCATCCAATGTCACTGTTGTCAACCATGCAGCCAGTGTCTTGGTGGGCAATAAAATGATTTTCCCATGCAAAAATGAATTTTCCCCAGAATTGGCCCAGGGAGAAGATGTCCTCACCCTCCAGCTGTTCTGGGAGGTCTCAGAGTTAGTATTTCATCTGCAGCAGTGCATAGGTGCATTTCCCTGATGCTCTAGAAAAATGTTGCTTTTCTCTTTTCACGTCTTCACTGTGCAGGGTGTCGTTAAGCCAGCTCACATCTTCATTCATCTCCTTAGAGGAGGACAGGAGCCCTGACGAATGGGGAAGATGAAGCGTGCAGCGAGTTCCTCCAACTTGGAAGGCCATAAGGAGTGTCTCTAAAGGTGGCATTCTTGGCCAGGAAACTTGAAGTGCTCTAATATATTGATTTATAGCAGCCACAGAACTGAGCATTTTTAAGAGCTTTCTTAATTGCCAGAGACTCACGTGATTGTTCCTTAATTGGAAAGAAGGTGTCTGGAAGTTGTATTAGTACTCGTCCTTGTGGTGGCAATTTCCAAATTACACCCATTGGCATGTACTGAAAGAGGGCAGGATTACTGTCTGCTTTCTCTAGCCAAGTTTTTCAACAATTCCAGAGTTTTCTTAGCAGTTGAGGGAATATTATCATCTTCAGTCCCTCAATTAGGAAGGTCCAGCAGGGAGATGTGACCTCCCCAGGCTGCTGGCAGTCTGCAGAGCTGCTGCATTGTCTGCTTTGTCTCCCAGCTTGCTTCGGACAGCTGAAACTCTTTGATAAATGTCGGTGTCTGATCTTGTCTACAGTTGTTTTCCATAGCACATAATGACTATTCAGTAATTCTAGAAAGCATGTAACAAAAAAAGAACACTTTTAGCCTTTTTTTTTTCTTAATTCAATGAAAGTTCTCAGACTTGAAAATATTATTGCAGAATTTAATAAAAAAAAAAAAGGTTGTTTTTCTTTTTTTCTGTAATTCTCTTTTGTATTACCGTGATCTTTTAAATTTCAAATAATAAGCCAGTTGATGTGACACATGAGATGAAAACATTTCATATTTTAGGGACTATCCTCTCCAAAAAGTAATTCTAAACTAAAAAAGTTTGTAATATAAGACTCGGAGCTGCAAAACGGAGAGACTAAACGCAGTGTGGCTTCCAATCTGTTTTAATAGCTCTGCTAGGTTATTTTAAAAATATATATATATAAATATTATGTGTAACAGTCAGTACTGCCCCCCAGGTAGCTGTTCATATGAATAAAGATTTTATTTGTAACAGACTCTAGCCCTGAAATACCCCTAGGGTAAGTGTTAGCATATATATACCCCTTGATATTTGACAACTATATTTTAAAGACAAACTCTAGGCTTTTTTACATTTTACAAAAGAGAGGAGAAATCATTGTTTTCAATTAATAGAGCTCTGAAAAAAACCTACCCTGAGGGATGTGGTGTTCAGTACCGTATAGTATATTCCAGGAGCAGATCATGGAGATGTGTTGGGTTTTTTTTAAAATAACCTGTTAAGACGACTAGATTTAGGGTTATTTCAGATTTGATGCTTGCTTTCTGTTCTATAAGGAGAAAGTGAATTCCTTACTAACTGATGGAGTCACCTAAATGTCCTCTTAAGAATGGTGATGCTGTAAATTTTTATTCCAGTGTGTAGCTCAGTGTAAGAGTGGTCCCGCTGAAAACATAACACATCCTTCATGTGCAAGCATTCGTAAGCTAGAACGTTTACCGTTTTCTAGATATTTTCTTTACAAAAAATAAAGTAATATATCCTGGGGAAGATGTTTAAAGATGTGAATTTCAGCCAGTTCATTAAAGCTGCATACATACATTTGTGCTGGGAACATGTTAATCTTTTTGCATCCTTATGTCATCTTTATTTCACTTCCTACTAAGATTATATATAATATTCCCTGTATTAGAGCACCTAATTACACTTGGGTAAGAAATAAATAAATTGTACGTGTGATTAACATCTTCGTTAAATAGAAGATAACCACGTACCTGCAAATTAAAAAAAATAAATAATTGCATACCTGCAAATTAAAAAAAAAGTTTACCTGATACGGTTTTTCTTTTTTTGGCATATTTTTATGGTGTTTGCTTCTGCATACAGGTGAATAAAATTTGATACTCATTTATAGTATTGATTACTAAGAGTATGCATTTTGGTCTTATTGGTCAACTTCATTACATTTGAAGATGGGATGTGACTCACCTCTTTTGGAATTACTGAATAATTTTCGGCCCAGAGCTCTCCTGAGTTTCAAGCCATTTCTTTGGTGCTCAGTGTAAGGTTAAGAAGTGTGTGTATGTATGTTTTAACTGCACTTTTATTCAGATCCAGTGGAACGTGCTCCTAGAGAGTAGCCTGGTGAATCGTCTTTTGTACTTTGATTAGTTGATATAAAAGGCTGAAGAAATAAAGTGACCCGAGGTAATAGCCAGTATCCCCTGGAGACAGGGTTCAGGTCTCATCTTTGATTAAAAATAACACATGGGCGTGACTTAGTAATTTCTATAGCCTCACTGATGGATACGAATAATGATGTTCTTACCTTATAGAGATGTCCAAACCAGGAATAACAGAAATTCTTCATTTAAAGGAGGGTGCAAGAGATGTGCTTAGTCCCAAGCTCCTCTTCTCTGCTCCCTAGCTGAGCAAAGGGTCATCACTTCTTTAATTTCATTCGTGCTAAACTTCCTTGCATATTTATTTATTTTTTTTTCTGAACAGATCAGTTGAGTTCACCAAGGTTAGTTCACGTGGAGTCGTGCGAATGTGTACATGTTCCTCCTGCCCACGCTCTGCTCTAGCTGGTTGGGAGCTCTCTTCGCGCCGGGGGCCAGATGGCCGTCCTAGCGCCGTGTCGAGCCTAAACTAATAAATCCGACCGAGATACCAGACACAGGCACCATGTTCTGAGCTAAAACAACTTTGTGACTTCTGACCAGAGCTGGCTGGTGTCCAGCCAGCTTAAAGTGTAAGCAAAGAGAATATAGATGTCCATATGGAACGGCATGAAGCTCCACCACTCCTCACAGATGATGCCCTCCGCTTCTCTAGCCCCGGATAATAGAGGGTGTCCCAGCCTGAGTAACGGGTGTGAAATTCGCTCTGATGAGGGAGGACTTGGAGGCCATCTGATGCTGGAAGTACGTAACACAGGAACGTACGCGCAAAAGTGGGTTTTGTGTGATTTAGGTTAATATCGCTCAAAATCTGCTCTGGAGACTTCTTTTGAAAATATTGTTCAAAGTAAACTTCTTTAGAAGAGCATAGAATCGAATGGATTTGAGAATGATTTCTATCAGAACACTAGTATAAAGCAATGCTTTGATACAGTTAAAAATTTTTTAAATTCTAGAATTGATTTATTTTAATCTGGAAGATAGTGTAAATAAGTAATCGGTAAAAAATTGAATCTGTTAAAAAATGGCAAAATCGTTTCCTATTGAGGGTAGCAGCACTTCACTCCCAATTAGACTGCTAAAATTTACTTATAGTATGATGGAGGGAAACTGCTTGAAAGTTTGCATGAAGCCGGCGAAGGAGGTGGGATCTCCTTTGTCAGGCAGATTAATTACCTTCCTACCATGGCACAGAGGGGCTGGGAACAGCGTTCAGAGTCTCAAAGTCCTTGTACAGTGACTTAAGAGCAAATGTTTTTATTCTTAGATCTGGCTGTGCAAAAACTTGGGAGGGAGAATCCAAAAATGACAAAACTGCCCCCCATTTTAAGAAACAGGAGAAATAAATTCATAAGTAAACTACCTGAAATTTATTCAGGCAGGCAGCAATGTGATCTTAAACATTCACTTTGCATTAATCAACTTTGCCTCGGATAAAAAGCTGGCAGATGGTAGCTATTCATTTTAAAAGTGACAGGTTTTTCTTTACGTTTTTGTGTGGAAACCCCCACATGCACGCTTCCCTCCAAAAAAAAAAATTGTTTAATTTGTCCAACATGCTTTATGTTTTTTTTCTTTTTTAATACAGTCCCATTATCGGGTAATTTCACAATTTGGAGAGTTAAAAGAAGTTTTAGATGAATTTAAATTCAGCCTTCTTCCTTTGAAGTCAGTGGAAGTGTGTGTATATATATGTGTGTGTGTGTATATATATATATATGACCTTAAATTTGGCAGAAATAAGATGGGAATGCTGAAGACGATACAAGGAGAGGTGCGGGACCGGGAAGGACGCTGGTTGGGACTGTTGGGTGATCTATCAAAAGTGCTAATGTGAAATGGCAGTTGGCCGTTTGATGTGTAAAAGATTTGCTGAAATTTCAGAAAAATATTCTGATGAGACAAGGAAAGAACAGGCTGGTTTTTCAAACCCTAGCATGTGTTTTCCTTTATGTTCTCGAGTGCCGGGTGAAATCCTTATTTTTCTTTCTAAAATGAATTTTATGAATCACCTGGAGAATTGATATTTACATTGGAGGCAGTAAAATGTAATGAAATTGTGCATTATGAGTCAGTATTTCTACACTTAGGATTTTAATGAGTATTTTATCTGTCCTTTTAAATGGTTGCTGTGTATATATTTTATTTCTAGATTAGTTATGGATTACATTTGTATTTTCAAATAACAAACATATACAGTACTATATTACAAAGAACATGATGCTTTCTACAATTCATTGTCCTTCTAGTCCATAACACTAATTTGATCTTCCAAAGGGAAAGAAACAAAGCTAGTTTTTGCTTTGCATCTAATATAGAGCAAAATCTTTTTTTTTCCCCTTTTTTCCCCTGTGCTGCTTTTTCCTTTTTTTTTTTTTAGCCTAAGAAGTAAATAATACAAATTTTGTCAGTTACTTGGTTTGCACCTACTTTGGATGTATAGCTTTCTATTCCAGTGTCATAAATAACTATTTTCTTAGTAAGTATTCACAGCTTAGCTGGATTTTGTGAATTGATAGATAATGAAATTTGATGTTATGCAAACTGGCTTTTTAGCAAAACAATTTTGGGAGAAGATCTACATTGATACTAAAATTTTTTTAAGTTTTTTTTGGGAAGCATTAATCTGACCCATACACATTGACATTTGGAAGTCTCGGTTCAGGTTGCAGGGGTCATCTCATCTGCCAGTCTACAGCAGACCAGGCATTTAGTTACCTGGTTATCTCTAGTTATCTTACCTAAGTCAGCCTGACCACCTGTACCCAGGAGCTCGGTAATCCTGCCCGTCTGGCTTCACTTGCTCCATAACTGTTCACCTTGTCTCCATTGACTACAGTGGCTGTGACCGCTGGGCAGGAACTTTCTCTGATGACCTTGGGTGGTCCAGCCTGGAAGTTCAAGCAGTATTTCTACAGCTGCTTTTTCATTTCACACCAGCTGTGGGCAGTTTGTGTCTTCTGTGGGTGTCCGTGAGTTTCAGTGTGGGTTTTGGTGACACTGAGATGGTCCGTTGTCCCTCTAGAAAATGTCCCAAGGGTGTTTTGTGGTTTTATCTCCTCGATTCCTCTGGGATTCCGTCCATCTACAGACTTATAATGTGCACGTGACTCTGTAGGCAGGTGATACCTGTTCATAAGCTTGATGGGGTTGCAGAGCAGTGGTAAAGTGACGTGGTGGTCCTGGGCCAATGTCCCATCCATTGGATTTTGGTATGTTTTCTTCTCTAAATATATACCGTGTACCTAGGCTGCAGTTTGATTCCAATCTATATGCCAAATTACAGTCTGATGGGATGAGTTGAATTCAGTGGGGACTTCTGACTCCTCCAAACTTCAGTTTAATCAGTTTGTTTCCTCCTCGTCCTTCTGCTACTCGGCCCAAGTATCTTGGGAATGATACCTGTTACTGGTATGCTTTGAAGTATTATGGTGATTAATTTACCCTCCTGTAAAAAAAAAATAGAGTACATATGTAAATTATCTGTTAATTTGAATATCTTTTACAAATACAAAGCAATTGAAAGGCGCTTTTTTTCCCCCTTTATCATTCTATAATGAAGATATTGGTCAGTGCGTTCCCTTTCTTGCCTCTGTCCTTTGTCCCTGTCTTTTCCTCCCTTCCTCCTGCACACACACTCCCATGGTCCAGTGGACACAGTCATTTTAAAGAATGCTTTCATTTCAGAGCACTTTAAAAAAAATCTTTATATTTATAACCTTGCCTAGTTGTTCATAATTTTCCTTTTTATCTCTCTTAATTCCCATTTTACTTGTTGCATGCTGGAGCTTATATTTCTGTCTGATAGCAACTTAAAGAAAGAACGAAGGAAACAGCCGACACGTCAAAAGCCAATACGTTAAATTAATGTATTAAATTAATGATTTATCAAAAGGTTTTCAAAAACATGTAAATTATTCTAAGTAAAAAAAATAGAAAATTTATTTAAGTCTTAATTTTTGTTGCAGTTAAGTGGTATTCCTTCTGCAAGTTTTTTTAACTTGTGTTTTCTTTAAGGGTGATAATTTTTTTTAACATGTATTCTGCATATAATGAAGAATGTGTGTCTATTTTGAATATGGAAGAATCTTCATGGAATTAAGTATTATGTAGTAATATGAAGAAATTTTTGAATGCATATAATACCATGTATGTTATATATGGAAGAATTAAAAAAATTGAAGAGGAGTAATTTGAGAACATCTGCAATTTTTTATTTAAGAGAATATCTCTTTTTAATTAAAGATGGAATTTAAGAATGATAAATGGGACCGTTATCTAGTAGCGGTTAGTTTGCAGGCACTTTTTTCCTACAGTTCTGCAGATTGCTGCAGGTTTGACAGTGCCTTTGGCTTTTGTGAGCAAAATGCATTTCCTACTCGTGACAGAATAGTTGTAACTCACTAAACACGGAACAGTTATCGTGCATAGCGACATCTCTGTTTAAACCCTGAGGAATCAAATTATTTTAAACTGTGCATATGCAGAAATTTCCTGATAATTTTATTAAAAACATAACAGCTAAAAATTTTATATGCCAAATGAATTTGGAGAAATAGCACTAAGGAAAGTAAACTTATGTAAGAAGAGGAGATTAATTGCAGGGAAAATTGTAAAGAAGGAGTTATCTTTTATTATTTATTTGTTTTCGACTGAAATGATTCTTAACTTAGAGAATTTCTTGTTATAGCTGTATTGTAATAAACTGTAGAGGAGCCAAAATAAGATGTTATTTCTGAAGGAAGTATACTACATCCTACTGTTTACAGCGCCAGACATAGCTTCTGTCTGCCTCGTAGCCATTGACAAAAAAAGGGATGCATGCTTTAGTCCTGTTTTCCTTCAAGGATGTCCAGTTCGCCTTGACACAGTCTGAGGCTCATGTTGGAGGTTAATAGGTGTGGATGGAGAAGGGTGAAGGTTTTGACTAGATAAATTTCAAGGGTTCTCTAAAAACAGCCCATTTTGCCATATTTGGTAAGTTTTTGAAGTTTTTATTTTTGTTTTCATCAGTAGGCTGATGTTTTTCTTGTTTGTTCTTTTTTTTTTTTTTTACTTTAGCCCTTAAATTACGTTTTTTTAATGTTATCCTCATCCTAGCCTGAAGTTGGTTCTGCTACATCCTCAAGTCTTCGCTGTGTGGTATCAAAGTGGGAGGAAAGAGAAGTTTTGGGTAGGTGCTTTGGGAGTAAATTGAGTTAGCCTGGCAATGCCGTCAGGTGTTGTACATCTCTTGGTATTTCTGACTCTCGGTTCTCCCAGGAACAAATAGTAACTTCATCCCTACGCTTGTGTCATACAAATTGTGCCTGCTGACTCTGCTGGTTTTGCCTTTTCTCTCCTTTATTCAGAATCCTCACTGGGAGAGAAGTTGGGTTGTCTGGGGTCAATTGACTGTTGTGTTTACTCATCACTTTAGATGGTGTCTTCAAGATATCAGTCAGGAGACCTCTTGGTTGTGGAGTCCTCATAGCTATCTACTCTAGGCTGTTGTGTTGCCATCTACTCAACGCTCTATGGGTGTAGTCTGACTTGGAGTAGTGTTTACTCTTGTGAGGTCTAATGCTCGCCTTGCAAAGGGTCTTCTGGCCCCAAGCTAGTCTGGAATTTAGTTTTATTGTTTTCTGTGGCTGTTGAGGCATTGAGGTCTGAAGTGCTTTAAACCCAGATATCGGGTTTCTGCCCAAGAAGACAGAAGCTCTTTGAGCAGAGGTGGTAGAGAGCAGTTTCAGAATGGGAAACCCAGTCTACTGTAATTAAAAATTGCTTCATAAGTTAGAAATGATAAGACCCACCTTTTCTTCCCTTTTTTTTTTTTTTCCTTAGCATGGAGCAGAGAACCTAGAGAGTGATCTTGCATTAAATTAACAGTCTTTCTGGTGTAAATCGGTTGAAAAACTACTTGGATATATTTTTGCATTATCAATACAAAAAAAAATAGATGTTAACATGCCATGCTATGTTTTGATGTGTGGAGTGTTCATAGATTATATTTTGCACAACTCTTTAACTTTTCTTAGATACTGACTGGAAAAAACCAAAATGAAGGATATAATAGTTTTTTCCCCGTGCCTTCAAGAGGTCCGTTGGTGGGTGATGAAACCAATGTGTTCAGAGCCTGGGTGGAGCTGGGGTGAATGAATTGGTGGCGAGGAGGGAGTTGGAGATCCTTGTGTGCTTCCTGTGTTCTTAAGCAGTAGCAAGGATATTTCAGCTGTTGAGGTGAAGCTCAGCAGCTGCTCTGCAAACTTCTAATGAAACAGGGGCCTGAATTCTCTTTATCTCGAGCATCTGCCTCTGACCACAGATGTTCCTGGGGCTCCGCGTTTCTCTTAACCAGTAGTGTTTGAATTACACGGTCGATCTATAGTAAGAATGAGTGGTATTTATTGGATTAGATGGAATTCGGAGATAATATTGTTACCTATTAATTGCTAGGTACTACTTACTAAGACTCTGAATTATGAAGAAAGTACAAAACCTGCTTGTGTGAAGCAAATGCTTTGCAGTGGAGGAAAACAAGTGGGTTGTTACAGCATCACTGTGGTATTTGCCTTCCCATTATTATCTCCTTAGTTCACTTTTCCGCAATGTATTTTGGTCCATACATATTTTATTTAATTTTTTTACCTCCCAGCAGATGCTGTGGATTTTAACACTGTGTAATATCTTTAATTTTGTCTTTAAAATACAGAGAGGGGGTTGTAGTATAAGCAGTGGTGTATTTAAGGTAGAATATTCTGCATTTTTTGCAGTTTGCCTGTATCACACGCCAGAGCAGCCTTCTGACCACAAAGCCAACCACGCTTGTTCTATTAGCTGTACTTCAGAAGTATTTGTTTAGTTTTTTCCTTAGATGGATAACCAATATGGAACATTCTGTCCTCAGAAGTCTTATTAAAAAGGTTAGAGCATCCTGCTAATTAAGAAAAACTAATTAGGCAGATTGTGCCAGTAACCAGAATTTCATATTTTAATGGATTTTGAAATGCGGTATGCTCACTTTTCCTATTGTAAAATACTCTTTTTCTGTTAAATGTTTGGAAATAGTTTTTTTAAGAAGATTATGCACTCAGAGTAAGAAAGCAGTAACATTTGAGTTTTTGAATTTATTTGATAAATTGTAGAAGAACATATGCTGTAAAACTGATGAAGTCATTAATTCATACCAACTTCTTATTGTGGTAGTCAAAAATTGTTTCATTAACCTTCCTGTTGATAGGTATAAAGATTTCTTGGCTGTCCCAAAGAGGAGTTGGATTAAGGTCATATGAAGAAACCATATAGTCTTCGATGGTACACAAATCTCAGGAGTTCCTCTTTGGCTACATTCATTGATCCTGTTTCACGGAGTCTTGGAAAGTTTGTCTAAAGCTGAATCAAACCCATTTGCAGGTGCACTTGCAGTGTTATGGAATTTGGGTCTGGAAGCTGAAAAATAAACCCGTTCTTAGCTGTGGAGTGACCTGGAAGCAAAAGCACCAGGGTTGGTTGTGTTTTCATGGTTCCCATCTTTATTCCTCTCAGGTACAGGTGACCAACTGTGAGGCATTTCCTTGGCTTTGTATGGAAAGCAAGGGATGCCTGCCACTGGGGAGAAAAAGTCTGATTTGGGAGACACTAAAAATATATATATTTAAGGTGGTTTTCTCCTTCATGTCTACTTTTTGAACTTTTTTTCAGCTATTCACTGCTACAAACTTCAGCCTTTTTTCAGGCTTGTCATTCTGCATTTTGCAAAACGCCTTGGCTTGCGGAGAAGCCGTGTAGCCGGGAGCCATGGGCAGTGACCTGCAGTCTGTCTCGGGACCATCCTCCGAGATGTAATTCAAGGTACAGATGTTGAAATCCGTGAGACGAGGTTGACGGCCATCTGGAAGTCGGCCATCTGCTCCTTCCTGCAGAAGGAGGGAGCAATGCGTTTGGGGGTCCCTGCGCCCTGTCACAACCCAAGTCAAGATGATTTGGAATTGGGTCTTTGAAGGTTAATTTGTGAATATTGGATTGCCAGGTGCTTGACACTTAGTGGTATAAAGGGCTAGTAAGGGAAAAATGGACAAATACTTCTAGACAAGTATGATTTAGAAATGATCTGCGTTAAAGGACGTGCTTCAGGAAAGCAGTAAAGGTTTAAGATCCTTTAGCTCGGGTCTAGCAATGTGGAAGAAGAAAGCATGGAGCAAAGGGAGATGCTATGCTAACGGACAGAAAATGGACAGTAACGCCCCATCAGGGCATGGGGCTGCTTAATTATTTTGCTGGCACATCAGAAAATATGCCCGGATGCTGTGGATGTTGTTCCATATGAAAGCACAACTGTGAGCACAGGGACTGCATTATAGTATTTCTAGAAGTCCATACTTCTACGTTGGTATTTCAGATTGGGCAGTTCTTTGATTCTGATGGTGGGGAGAGCATTTCAGATGATACGGGTGTGTTGGTTTTGGTAATATTTAGTGTTTATTAAGAAATCTGTATTATTTCTTTGTGATTGCCAACATACTCATGGTGAAAAGTGACTTGTCTTCCTTCTGCCCTGGCTCTAGCCCTGCACCTTTGGGTTTTGCCATGCTGTGTCCTTGCTATGGATTTGGGGAGCCAAGGAAAGAGTTAGAGAGGAAAAGCGAAATTGCCCATACTTCAGGATTTCAGAATTTATCTTGTTAGCTGATTCCTTAGGTTGTACTGAGGGTTGAAGAGCGTATGCAGCAATTTTCAGGCATCACTTGCAGCCCAGTTTATGGTGCCACCAGCTTAGTTCATTTTGGCTTTCCACACCCCTTAAATTTATGTGTTTTGTCACGTTCTGGTGTGGTAAAATGTTAAAACTGACATGAAAACCATTTCTGGTTTAACTTTCACTGGCTTTTCCTCCTGGCATTCCAGGCTGTGACATTGCACGTGTCCTGGTAGAGGGCTATTGCAGAAAAACAGGTTTTGAATTTCCCAGCAGATAGGCATTTCTGAGAGACAGCACTTGGTCTTGTTGCGTTGAGACCTAAATAAATTTACATTTATGTCAATAAATGCAGATGTTTTGAACCTTGACTTTCTAATGCTTCCCAGTTGGATATTTTTTCTTCTTCGTAAAGGCGGATGACTGTAGTAAGACCATGAGCTGATTACTCCCTGTATTACATAATCATTTCTAGATGTGGGAGGGATATTAAGAAGCGATGTGAGCGCTCTTGGAAGACTCCCTCTGGAATAAGGTTTAAGCCCTGCTGTAGATAGGATGCGCCTTCACTTTCATGCTGAGTCAGATATGTCTTGGTTGGTGCGGGATGAATATGCCAACAGCCAGGACAAAAATGAAGAAGGCTTTAGAAAACACTTGCAAAATATACGGTGACTCAACTGCCTTTAAAAATTGTCATTATTCCTGTGATGGATTGTCACCGTTGGGTTTTAGGTGGGCAGCAGTTGGAGTCTGATTAAAGACCAGCCCTGGTTCTGTCTAGATATGTCTCTGGGAAGTATAGTTTCTCCACATCATGTGTTTGTCTTACAATGCGCCAGTGGCAAATAATTCTGAGTTGAACTTTAGATTTAAAAACCTGGCGGTGTTTGAGGGAAGACGGGTGGACGAAGAGGCTGTGGGAGGATGAGCGGTGGCTCAGGAGAAGCGTTGGGTGTCCTGATGGAAAGCCAACACGTCAATGGTCAACTAGACTGGGCTTTTCTTCGGGAAAGCCTGGATCATCGTTGGGGATGAAATGCCTATTTTCAATGAAAAGACACCTACTTTGATGGTTTCTTTTTCCCACCAATGACATTAAAAAAGAAACCAAGGAATTTTGGGGTTGGCTGTAAAAGTTCTGTTAAAGTCTCTTCCATATGCCAAAATAGTTTTTTTTTTTTAATTGGAGTTAGCCTTGTAAGATAAGACATTATAGAAGTTGTGGGGTTTTTTTGGTGTATTTTTGTTGTTGTTGTTTTTCTGTAACTAAATGTAGGACAAGATGCTGCAAGTCCAGTTTGTATTTCATGAAGTATTCTAAAGGCACAATAATCCAAAGGGTGGTTGTGAGAAGGATGGTAGTAGTAAGAAGGAAAGTAATAGTGATTTTTTTTTTTAAGGTGCTGAATTTTGTGTAAGCTTTTTAAGATATTAAAGTTGATCTGCAATATTAAATTATCAACAATTTGGTTTCAATTTTGGATGGTTGACCCTAGAACATCTCTCCTGTCATGCACAGCAGCTTTTCCTCGAAACCTTTCCCCCCACTTAAATATTTTATTATGAAAATCCTTGAAATTAATTTAAGATTTTTTAAAATTTTATTTAATTTTTTCCTGTGATGCGTATCAACGTGTTTTTGCCATAATGGCGCTTGCCCGTTTTGGATTCTTTTCTGCCTCTGAATATGATGTGATTTCTTGTTAAAGTGAATGACAAGATGATGTATGACACACTTGAGCTGGTATTGAGCAGAGTCTAGTTGGAAAATTGCAGTGATAATTTTCTCTTTACATCTCAAACTTACACGCCATTGAGGAGAAGGGGAAAAAAAAAACACAAACCAGTAACAGGCAACTCAAGAAAAGCATAAGGGGAAACCTTGAAAAATTACAGGGAAATTTCCATAACAGATACACTAGTAATGCTGGTTTAATAATGATTTCCTGTCATGAACTATTTTTATCATTTGCCTGCTCTCTGACGTGGCATTCTATTTACCATTTTTGAGAGCCATGTTTTAATCAGATTAAGCTCAAGGAAACCGATAGGTATCTGTTTGGCTCATGACTTCTGCTGCTGTTTCTGATTTAGTCACAAGACTATTGTTGCTGGAATCTTTTAAAACCCATTTTGCTTCCACTTGCAGCCGGCTCACGGTGTGCGAGCCCCGGAGGTTGTGTGCCAGGGATTTTTCAGGATATACACGTAGGGTGCATTTTGGAATTATTTTGTAAATTAAAGAAGACTGATACGAACTGTGCCTTTTCCTCGTGTGATTAAATAGCTAAAAATAGCTCTCTGTTTTGAGTTTTAAGCATAGTAATGTTTCTTAGGAACAACCTCACCCAAAGCAGTGTGCTAGGAAAGGCAGATCAGGAATAATGCTGCATTCTGATCTACTTATGTCAAACATAATAAACCAGCAGATACCGTTGCATCGATTTGTGCAGCGTGCGATGTTAATAATTCTTCTCGTACAAGAGATGTCATGAGAATTAAATATAAATACATATATTTTTAACTTTGAGATTTTTTGTGATGTTCAGTCATTTTATTAAAGACAGCAGAAAAGTTGGCAAGCAAAATTCTTCGTTGTTCTCCAATATTGTGCGTGTCTTGCAAGTTTAGGAAATGACCCCAAAAAGGTGCTGTATAATATTTTGGGATTATTGGTTGTGCTTGGACATTAGTAGACTCAGCACCGCAACTGATGGTCTCAGCATCTTGGAGCATTG
Source organism: Pterocles orientalis (assembly GCA_011057875.1). Lineage (NCBI taxonomy): Eukaryota > Metazoa > Chordata > Aves > Pterocliformes > Pteroclidae > Pterocles > Pterocles orientalis. Next base: position 227,673 of record WKFP01014762.1, on the reverse strand, counting down.
AGGGGACACACACCAGCAACCTGGCTTTGAAAAAGCTCCATCTATACACACTTTGGTGATTTCCAGAGCAAACCCCGTGTATTAAATGTCTAATGACCTCTTTTATCTATTGCAAACACAGATTTTTGCCCATACAGTAGAGACTATATCCAACAGCTTGGTTTGTATTGTATCTTCCTTCAGTGGATTATTTATTTGGTTGACGTTCTAGAAAACTATGAACCTAGGAATTAATAAAGGATATTAGTTACTTTCCATAAAAAAATTAGCTGACCTTTAAATAAGGCATTATAGGGGGGATCTCTAAGTGGGAAAATGACAGAATGCATTTTTAATATGGTGGCCATTTCGATTACTAAATTTTGCAGTCACAATCTAGAAAGTACACGTTGTGATGAAATATTGCTCTTGACTATATTTGCAGACAACAATGGAATAACTGGAATTTTTGTATTTGAGACAGAATTTAACCCCTCTGTTACATTTTTTTGCCACTTATTGTATTTGGTTATGTTTGAACAATACAGAAAAATGAAGACGCGACTTAATTTTCTAAAAATGAATGTCCTTTGGAACCGACAGCGCTGGGAGTTTTCTGTGGTTTTTATTAAGCATGATTATATGCAGATTCCTTGAGTGCTCGAACAGACTGTCTTGGGTTGCTATCAGGCATACGTGATGTACACCCTGTCGCCGATCACACGCAGTTCACTGTATCAGCCTGCGATTATTTATTAATCTTTCCAGTCTCTGAATTAATCTACCACTTTAAAGAGAGGCTTACTATAAATATTCATATTTGCACATGAAGTTTATATACACACCTTTTGTTTCTAAGGTGGGAACAGGTAACGCCTTGTTTCCAAAGTAGCTATTAAATTTTTTAATTTAAATTCTGATTTTTTTTTGTACTAACACACAATTTGTACTAAATAATGGCACTACTAATTGTGCTGTTATCTAGACAAGATTGTATAAAGACTTTTAAGGATGCTCTGTATTTTTACTGTTATTTTTGAAACTTTGATAATATATCCAATGATTCTGTTATGGCTTGGATTTCAGGTGAACTTCAACAGCACAATTTTGACTAGGTCTCATAACATTTGTTGAAATCCTTACAAGATATTCATCTATTTGTAGCATCATATAGGTCTGTCTCCCCATCTGTCTCTGTTTTTCATGACAACGAGGCTCTGGTACAATTTTTTTTTCCTTCACTTTAGTAGTTACTCATTGAAGTCCACTGTAATGCTGTTTCTATCGTAGTTATTTGTCCAACAGCTTTTATTGATCATTTGTGATAAAATAAGATTTCTTCCTAGGGAGAAATTTTAACCAGCAATCAGTGAATTCAGTTTAATTAGATTTAGTTTTCCACGGTAGGAAAACTAATGTAATCAGAACCCATTTATGTACTATTAAATAAATAAATTGCTAGCATAATGTGGTGCCAAAATCTAAGGAACATTTAAAAAAAAAATGTTCTCACTAAATTATTTTCTGCTAAGCCATTTTATTAAGGAATTCATGCAACTTTTATATTTTTAAAAGTAAGAGTATGAATCTACGGTTCAGATTCCCTCCAAATAAATTCTTATTTAACAGGATATCCCTGAGACTTTTTTTTTCTTTCCCCCCCAGTATTGGCAGCCTGACTTAAAATAAGTCTCATCTGGTTTAACTAAAAATCTTTGCATTACTTGGCGGTGGTTTCTTTTGTACGTGGTGCTTAGAGCTCATTGAAGCTCAAACGGTACAGGAAATGCAAATCATGCAAATCATCCTCACGCTGACGATGTACAGTGGCGTGATTGAACAGCAGTACGTATGGCTCGTGGGCTGACCACATGAAAGAAGTCATTTAAAGACCAGATGAGCCCAAGCTGGGTTAAGTTAGACTATGTGTGAGCTTCAAAGCTTATAGAATAGCATCCTTTTTTAAAAATAAATTTATTTTATTAATAACACCTGCGCCGAGTTCTTAAACAGTGAGAACATGTATAGATGAACGTTACATTAAATATATGCCATACTTAAATCAGAAGGGCAATATTGTTATTTTTTTTAGGGGGGGGAAATTCAGGTATGCATTCCCATCGGTGGAAGTAGACCACAAAAAGTAGAGTGGGGGAAAAAAAAAAGTCCGGTTTGTGTTTATTGTACATAAAAGCCCAACTCTTTTCTGCCTTTCAGGTAAAAATGAAAATAAATGGAAGATAAAAGGGGATTTTGTGCAGAAGGGTTAAGAACAAGCTTTGTGTAAGTGCTTGTGAGTGGAGAGAAGAGGGAGGTTGAGTGCTTGCTGCTTCGAATTTGGTAATTTAGGGAAAAAAAAAAAAGCCTGCATATTTTTTTTCCATACTTCTGAAGAGCACTTTCAGTGGTTTTGGGGCTGTATCCTTTCAATAAAGCTGAGCCCTTGTTGCGTTGTGTGACTCTGAGCCTCAAAGGTGGTGTGGTTGGGAGAGGAGCTGCGACTCCTCTGAGGTGGATGTGCAAAGGCCTGAGTAAAGATGTGAGTAAAAATTGCTATTAAAATAATAAACATTTTTCATATTAATTCTGCAATAAAAAGAGAGTGGAGGATACATTCTTAAAAGACATCGTTTCTTCTTGCCATTGGTAATACTCAAGATGGGTGGCTCTTGTGTTTCCAATAAGTCTTATTTCTTGCAAATTTTTGTTGGTATTTTTTTTTCCAGCCCATTTGTTTTTCTTTGGTGTTTTGATGTTTTTAAAAGTTGCGATTCATTCGAGTAATGTAACATGACACAAAGCTGGAAAATGTCAATCTTGATCGGTTTCTGTGTGATCTTGTTTAATTTTTCCTTGAAACAGTAGACCTCAGGAGCTCTACGGTGGGACTGTTCCGGACCCTGCACTGTATCACCCTGATGGATGTAATTTTGGCTTGATATCCTTTACTAGTGCTCTGCTCCTCCTTGGTTTTGTACTTTCTACTAATATCTGTGGTAGTTTATCCAAACCCAGGAAGAAGAAGAAGAAAGGAAGAAATTAAGTTCTGTGTACTTTATCTTCTGCTTTGCTTCTTTCTCATCAAGTCAATCCACAGGTCGTGTGTCCAGAAGATTTCCCGTATTTATTTGTTTATTTATTTATTTTTAAACCACTAAATGTATTCCTTTTTTTTATATTGTATATGAAACCAGGAGGAGCATTCCCCCCCGTTGGTGTGCCTACAAGTTGGTGCAGCTCCTGCTGTGCTGAGCATCTAGAGATGGTGGTCATAGGGCTAGGTTGGGAGATTTTGGGTTCAGTTGGGGCTGGAATGGTGTAAATTCCTTCCCTTCTGTGTGGTTTGTTTATTCATCTCTTTTTAAGAAAATAAAGGTGAATGAATGGATGGCGTCCTGAAATCATCACAAGACGCTGGGGAAAGGAAGGTGGTAAATAAATACTAACTCCCTGAGCCAGTCTGTAGAGTCATCCCTTATGGGAGATATTCTTCTGGCACAGGCTCTGGGCATGCGTTTATACTTCCAGCGCACACTTAGTATTTTAATAGAGGCAGGAATTTAAATCACAGATAATATTAAATTATCTTTTATACTCTGCAAGATCCAGGAGCTCACAGAGAAAGCAGAAAAGAAATTTTACTACTTGTATCTATAATAATTTAATGTAATTTAATATCCATTTCAGTGTTTGACGGGAAGTAGAGCTTACTTAAATATTTGTACCTAAGAGCACAGGGTTGTATAAAGATCTTTGAATTTGGAAGTTAATTTGTATCTTCCAGCAATATATAGAGATATATACAGAAAATTAATCCCATATGATTGTACAGCTACCAGTGCTCCAGAACTTTTTTGGAAATACTTTCCAAAGAACATCTCCAGTCATCTTGACAAACAGCTTGAGTAAAGTTTCCTTTTCAGGAGCCTCGGAAAGGTTTTACGTGTACTCCGAAGGCATTACTGGAAAAATCGTATTCTTTGATGACCTTGACCAAAACCATTTCGCTTTGCTCCGTTTTTACAGATATGAAAGCTTGTTGGCCAGCCACCTTGAATAGATTTTTAGCTTTCTGTGATGGAGAGATGCGTGGTCTTTTCCCAATAACAAATCAGCTGTTGTCAACGATTTTTTCTGGCCACAGTTTAAATAACTTAATTCAGAAGTTATACTGTGGAATTTGATATAGATGCAGAAATTATTGGATAGCTACGTACAGTCCCACCAAGATAACATTTTGTTTCAGGACATCTGTCAGGTGCTGGATGAGCAGGATCCATACGATACATGGACATGAAGCGATCGTGTATGAGCTGGTTAAATCACTAGACTGTGACACTCGCTTGTCTTCAGCTCTGGCTTGGGCTCCGGAGTTCTCACTGTGGCATTGGTTCTCTTTGTTGCCCTCAATAAGCAAGCTTTGGCCTCAGTTTCTTAATCTTAAAGATTAGAAAGCATCTAGTATATCCTGACTTTATTATGGATGACTTCAACTCCAGAGACGTGTATTTCTCCTGTGTTACTGGGGAGTGATGGGCGTTCAGCGCTGGAGGCTTTATTTAATGGTAAAAGGAATTCAGAAGGTTCAAGATACCTGGATATGAGAGGTGTTGGGAAACCATAATTTGTCAAATATCTGGAAGCCTAAAAGCATTATTTTTAGATTTTTCCATGTGGGGAAAACCAAAAAATGCTGCAGCATTGGGGTTCAGTTTGCTTACGTGGGGGGATGCATCCATGTTGTAAAAATTGACTTTAACGTGGCTGTAGATGTCTTAGTGTTCTTGTTAACCCTGCAAAGCTCTCAGCCAGGAGCTGGAGAAGAGAAATGGGCAAAAGGGTTCAGTTTCAGAACTAATTCTCTCACAATTTTAGCATGTTCTCTTTTTCTTTGAATTCTCTCCTATATGTCTCTGCTCTTGTGTTGGTTCCTCATGTCCCATTGTCAGGAGCTCCAAACTGCCTTCCCCAAGCTGCAACTTTTTTATTCCTTTTCTTCTGCTGGTGGCGTGTTAGATAGAAGCCTGATATGATAACACGTGAAATAAAGATAGGACATCAAGACAGATTACACTTAAAATCGTGTCATGTAAATGGAAATAAAACAGTTCATGGTCTATGCCAGGCATGTGCAGGTTTTATTTAATAAATATACGACTGAAGGGTTCCGTTCAAGCCAAATTCTCCCCTTTGTGATCTTTAGCCATGTTTGTAGAGAAACCTCTCTTAAAGCACTTAAAGCTTAATTCAGAACAGACAAAACTATTATTTTTTGAAAGTCTGATGAAATATGTTTGGCAGCGTTTTGAATTCAGGAGAGTGTTTGTCTCACTTCTTTGAAATCTCACTTCAGTCGGTCACTCAGCCGTATTCGGTGTAATCGTTCAAGTCTGGTAGCGAGTGTGAGCTTTGCGGAGTTAAAAAATGATCTAGTAAGAAAGTGTAGGGCCTGAAAATGGTGTGTGGTACACGAAGACTGAATTTTTCCCTATTTATATGCTTATGAATATTGGTCTACAGGCTGTTGCCATGGTTTTGGTGGAGTGCTGGGTGATAAATATCACCATGCACATAGGGCTTGGGTCTTCCAATACCTACCAGTATGTGTGGCTCTCGTGCAACCTCTGGTTTTGTGGTCTCGGTGGCTGAGCATCACCTATGTGCAAGAGATGCTGGAGGAGCAGCGTTTAACGCCCAGCAAGATGTTGCAGTGGTCACGGCCACGTGAGGACTAGTGAGTAGCTCTTGTTCCATGCTAATATTTGAGAAATAGTTAAAATATTTGATTTTGACCTAAATCAGAGAATAGTGACTCTCCTGGAGACTTCTGACTAGTATGCTGTGACATACCTTCTTGTCTAATGGTGCTTTCTCATTTAGTTTATTGCGTAGATATTAACTATGCAGGTCTGTATCTATTACATAGACATAGATATTAGATATAGATACAGGTCTGGAGGCTCTTAAGCATGAAATAGTTTTATTTTAATTTCTTAGGGAACTGAAGTGTCACTTTATCTTGTGTAAGTATAAATGATGTACGTTTATGCACCAATGTGTGGCTATTTCTTCCAGGAAGAGAAGGAAGAAGATTGACACCGCACAGTGTAGTTTTTATAGTTATTTATTTAGATGGTAGTTCTGGTTGCCAGCTCGGCTGCTCACATGGAATAGTCTGCTCAGCTTAAGGCAGGAAAGTTGCCACTATGCTGCAGCAACAAATATGACAGAAATATGAAGGGCAGTTCGAAGAAATAAATATTTGCACTTTCCTTATTTTTTTGGTAGTATTTAGTTAAGATACATTTTTTTCTTTATAGGAAGGAATATGCACCATCTGAATATATATTAAAATCACCAAGTTATTCCTAATGTTCTCTAGTGAAGCCTGCTCCTGACAAACATCTGATATGGATCATACGCCTCTAAAAAGAGAAGCTCCTCGAGCAAAATATCCTCCTGAAAACAGGTTGGAGATACTCGCATTCGCTCGCTCTCACTCACATGTTACATTTTGGCACATTGTAGGAGCAGGTAGCATATCTACTACCTGCTGTTGAAAGTGTTGAAGATACTGAATTATTTATTCCATCTTCTGCACTATCCAAACTCGTTTTGGGTAGTTTGACACATCTCGGTCTTCCATATGGATACTTCATGGTGACAGAGTTGCCAGCTGCTCAGGTTTTATAACAGTCGGGAGTTTTTTCGAGGACTGTATTAGTTTTCTGGGAAGAATCCTGCTTTTCCTGAGGGCCCCATCCTTAGGCAGTTGTTACACCTTGGGTTGATGCTCTGGAGTGGGAATTTTTTGGGGAAAATTAGCTAAGAGTTTCTATAAAAGTTTTTTTTTTTAGAGGACTTGATGTTTATAGATTGTGCAAGATGAAATCAGAGCCATGGGATGTATGAAAAATGTGAAATCTTATTGCTAAGAAAACTAAATTCCTTTTAATGATAGTCTTCAAATTTGTAAAAAAAGTGTTTAGATATCAAGGTGCGTAAAGCAACTTGCAAACCAGTCTGAAATACTTTGGAGAACAGGATTTTCAGGGCATTAGAAATGTAAAACTGTTAGCTGGTTTGCAAAGACCCTGCTCATCTTCTCTCCTGTTTTAAAATATAAAATGAGTAAACCTGAAAATTGGGAGAAGGTTTGAGTTTGTCAAAACTTTTTAAAATAAAGGAAAGCCAGCCATAGTTTTACTCTACCCTTCGTTCATTAGAGCATCTATTCATAGAAACCTTTTTAAGGGAAACTCACTATTTTGCTGAGTGTCCTTCCCCTTCAGTGGATAAATCGACCTTGCTGGCAGTGAGGTCCATGTATCCATGATGTTGACTGTGTCTTCTGTGTCGTTCTGGATCCAAACTGGCACCAGATGATGTGAAGTAGTGGTCCTCAAAGTTTGTAGTTCAGATTTGCTGCTCAATAGTGTTATGTGTAATTTTAGGACTTCTCCACGTTGTTCTTGGGTATATTGCATTTTTCACGCCAGTCGTTTGGCATGTTTGGTTTTTCTCCAGAGTTGGACAGATAAGATACTCAATGAAATGAATTTGTGGACTTCAAAATGATAAATAATGCTATTTAAATGTTACCTGGTTGAGCAAAACATCAGTTCTACAAGTCTTTTTCCTTAAAAAAAAAATTCAGTATACATTACTACATACTGTACATTTACCCTTGGTGAATTTGTTGCCTTCAGACACTGTCCTTTCTTTTTCTTGCTTCTTACTTTTCCCTTGCTCCATCACAGCATATATTTGAGCAGAGTTAGTCCGTACATCCTATAGAAGCCTTCCAGCAATGGCAACTTTTCACTAGTGGGTTGTTCTGATTTGCTTGTGCTCTGCTCTAGTAAGATGCCTTTGCTTTGTTATTTAATGTTGATGAAATCTGAGCGAGGAAGATGATGGGGGTTCATGGCTTCCTCCCATCACCACAGCTATAGCTGCTTGGTCTTGACCTCTCCCTTCATGGAAACAGAGAGGACGATGTAGCCCATGGTGAACAATCTGGCCACTAAAGTAAAAATGTGCATCTGTCAGTAATTAATTGGAGCCAAATTTAATTACAAATCAGGGAAAAAAAAGTAGTACCGCACACTTGGTACAATTCAAGAAGCTTCTGTGTCATCCCCTGAAAACCGAAGCAGTCCAAACAAAATCCACCCCGAAGTCTAAAAGTCTTATTTGTGAGAGAGGCTCTTCCAAGCTTACTTCTTGACGTTAAATAGAAAAGTAGTTTTGATTAACTGTTTTCATGTCCTTTTTGGTATCTCTTTGAGTTAAACGACATAGAAAATAACATGTTAAAGGCTAGTTCTTAACCAGTTGTGTCAGCTGGGGATCTGTCCCCAAAACTGGATTCTGAGATTTGGTTGTACATAAATATTCTGATCAGATAGTCGAAGGAGAGATTCAAAGGGCTAGGAAGGAATTGAGAGAGAACCCAAATAATTTACAAATGAAATAACGCATTTATGTAACCTCTTTGAATAATTTAAAGGTGAGAGATTTGATCTTGTTAGCTTCAGCCCCGTTCTAGTTTTGCTGAAGTAACATCAGTGAGGTCCACAAGTTGAGAGACTGGAGGTTCTCAAGAACTCTACCCTTGGTCCTAATAGAGGTCTGAAAATCTGGGTGGTGTAAGGGAAGGGTGGGACACATGCTAGCGGGGCTGGAAACACAACCGCCTTCTCTTCCAGCTGTGTCAAATGGCAGATGTGTGTGCAGATAGCTTAGAGTTTTATTTGGGGTGTGGTGTGTATGAGGGAGGGGAAAATGCATTTTATTTCTGGGCTGTACATTCTTTTAGAAAACATAACTCAGGTCTGTCACAGTAGGAACAAGAATTTTAACTATAGTCCATAATAACATACTATATAACGAGGGAGGGAGAATGTATTTTTAACTGAAAATATCTAAAAGGGATTAGCAATATGAGTCCCAAACAAATAATTCATTTCTACTGTGTTTTAGTTTGCAAGACAAACCCCAAATCCAAAGCCATTGGGCTGGTGGCAGCCGTGACTATTTATCACTGTGTACTGTATGTACGTTTCGTAATTACAGCAAGAAGAAAAAACGTTTTTCTTTACAATTAATATTTGTAAACGTTTATGAAAGTACATAACAAATAAATAAGACAAACACATGGCCTAATTAAGATGAAAGGCATGACAACCCTTGTGATTTGTTCTGAAAAATAAAGAACGTTAAAATAGTAAGACTTAATTATTTCTGTAAACATTTCAAATTATGCTCCATCTAGAAAACTTTAATTTATGAGATATATATTATAATATCTATAAGCATTTTTGACATTTGTACATTCCACGTCAAAAAAATACTGTTAATTTATTATTTATTATACCATATACTGTCATATTATCACTTATTAGTATTTATTGTTCAGAAATTCAGAGTCATCTGTTGTTTAATGGGAAATGGAAAAGCATTTTCTGTCTGATTGCAGTTTGTATATTCTTGGTCTAGTGATAAAAATGCAACTTCTACAAGTTGATAATAGAAAAATGTAGGTAATAATAAACAAAAATAACTGGTCTTTTTAACATTCCAGGCATTAATAATGCTATTTGATATGCTGTTTACATTTGAAAAATAAAGCTAAATCCACGCTGGGTTGAGGTTAAGGAAAATGGATGATAATGATGACACGGAGGAACCAAAACCCTCAGGTTTGTTCTTGAGGAGCTCAAAGCCGCCACTGTCTCTGAAGCCCTTGTTTCTCAAGGTGGATGTGTGTGTGGTCGTACCTTTTGGCTTTTCCTCGCTCTGTATTTCTCTGCCATTTCAGGAGGCACTGTAGCAGAGCCCTGTTCAGTACATCTCCCCGTTCCAGCCCTGTTTGCCTTCACCAGAAGGATGAGCTGCCCCTAATCTCACCGCAAATGGTTCCCCAAACAGCTTCTGTTATGTGCTATAAAATTTGGGTTGGTTTCTGATTGACTGGAGAAAATGTAGCCGTCAGCAGGGGTGTGACTGTGTTTTGTGTTTTATGGTTATCTATGACGTTTCGCTGGGTTGTTGTGGTCTCATGTGCCAACCCAACTTTGAGTGCTCAAGAACCATACCCAGAATAAACTGTATTTGGGGTAAAAATCTGAGGGTTTAAGACTCTGCTGTATGACATTAGGCCTGACAATTGAAATTTCAGCAAAAAGAAATGTACTTAGATACAGTATAACATGGGGCTTGGTGAGAACAGAACAGTCAATGCCTTGGGAGAAGTCTGGTGGGGTTTGATGCCTCCAAGTCTTCAAGGTTTAGTTCTAGATTGGTGCAAAAATTCTTCCAGCATCATGCACTCCTCCTAAAGGATGGATGAATGTCAATTCAGCCAGTGCTATCTAAGGAAATATCTTTTTTCAGTACCTGTATCCCCCTAAAAGGCTCGTATTTGTAGCGATATCCAAATCTAACTGTTTTATCGTAATACTGCACCTGGCAAACCAAGAGTGCTCGTACCTCTTTTCTGGACTGCCAGATCTACAATCATAAATTCATTTTACTGTGAATGTAGTTGTTTTTGCAGCAGAGATTTATGGCGTTGGATTTCATGTGCAGTGCTGGAGAAGTCCCTGTTGCTGCTATGGGATCGTACCCTCCAGTAATCCTCCTTTTCCAGGGAGAGCTGAGAGGCAAACGGTGGCCGTGGCCATCAGTCTTCTGTGCTGGCAGAGCTTCTGCCGGACAGAGGGAATTCTCCAGGACAAATCAGGTTCTGTTTTGAACTGGCTTTGTGCTGTAAGCCCGGTGAATTGGAGAGTTCAGCCTCCATATCCAGAGATACATAAATAAGCCCTGTGTGGTCTCCCAAGGGAAAGGGAAAATGTGGTTTTAGTTAAGTTGCATGGGAATTTAATTGAAAGATTTAGGGCAATGCCATAGAAGAGTAAATCATGCTTATGTGACACAAAGAAGATTTATAAAGCAAAATAAAACGACTTTAGCACCTTTACTTTTATAAATTGTTTGATATAAATGGAAACCTGTATTAGTCATTTTGTCTGCTGGTAATTAAAATAAACTAAAGGCTTCAATGTTTTACTGATTTTCAGTCCTTTGGCGTAAAATAACGGGGAAGACAATAGCAAAGGTCAGGGTGTTCTCTGGATGGATCACACTTAGCTTCCTTCCCATGAATATTTGTATGAATTAAGCACACGCTTAACTTCATTCACGTAAGTAGTTCCTCAGAAGTACAGAAGGACTATTAAGTGATTCAGATTAAGCACAAAGCTTAGTGTAAGACCAGAGCTTGTATGGATGGTGGCCCCAAAATCTGGCCAATCTCCAAGGCAGCGATGCTCCTGCGTGCGCGATGGTCCTGCTCTGTGCGAGAAGGTCACTTGTAACACAGAAAAATACTTGGGGGTATTTCAGAGAGCTACGGTAGTGGTATTAGAAATGTGACCTTCCATGCAGGATTCGCAGGCATTAAAGAGTCCTATATATATTCTATGCTGTGGCATTGATAGGTCGAGATAAGAATACCATAATAGAGGTTGAAATGTTGGGGGGGGTTGTGAGATGGTAAGTTAATGATGTAGCTGTTAATTTGAATTTAGGAGACGTTTTAAATCTAGGTTTCTTTTACAGAGACAAAAGTTACAATTTAAAGCTCTTTGGTGGTCTAAAAACAGCTTAATTCTCTAGTAGCATGGTAATAAGTACTAATCCAGCTTATACAGTGATTGTAGTATGTCATGTTTGTGAAAGATTGCCTAACTCTGCTTTCTCTGGGTTTTATGTTAATTTTTTTAAATTAAACATAAAACCTTATAACATCTTTATGCTGAGATAAACTGTTCAATTTAACTTGCGCTCAAGCAGCAGCTGTCAGGAATTATCATGTTTCCAGCGTTCTTGCCATCACCTTGTGTCTCTACTTCCCGGATACACTCCGTGGGATGATGAAGCTCACCTTGTTAGGATTTATGAACTTAAATAATAACCCGAGGTAAAACGAACGTTGATGTCACACGGAATGACAACTGACATATCTTTGTCGCATGTTACATTAGAATAAACTTTTCCTTTCCTCCCTGTGTAATAGGTGTTAAGTTGAAATACATCCGGCGTATCCTCCGGTGCCCTGCGTGAGTCCATTAGCCACGTCCCCGGCTCCTCTGTGGGCATGTTCGCGGGGACTTGGGCTGTCAGGTGTTATTTAAGCTTAAAATGCTGGAGAAATTAGTTATCGCTGGTAGTTCATGGCAGTAAAGAAGCAAGTATAAGAGCATCTTGCATTTGTTGGGTTAAATTCTGGAAATGCTGTGAAGCAACACAAGCAAATCGGGAAGGGTGTTTTCTAATAGTATTATCACTTAAATGGTTTTACTTTTTATATTTTTGCTGTAAGAAACGTAAGCAGTGTCATTTCAGGCTCTGAATATGAATTTGCTAGTAATTGCAAGAGTTTTATAATTGTTTTATTGGTGAGCTGGGCGGTGATAGGCGATCTGCTGCTTAGCTGAGTCTTATCGCTTCCCATTTACGGTGGAGAAGATTTGAGTCTACCTCCTGCAAGCTTGCCAGGTTTTTGGCCTTTCTTGCCTTACCAGAAGCCGGTCTCCAGCCCTCTCTGATGATGCTATTGAATTCCTCCAGTTTGTCCAAGCCAGTACTGCAAACACTCTTTTCCTTTTCCTATGTTCCTTTTTTTTCAAATCAACTTTTCTTCTTTTCTTCTCTTCTAGTTATTCCTTTGTCCATCTGAGCGAGTTCAGATATTTCAGAGCTCCACGGTTTTGTCCAAGCTTAAATCTTGGATCTCCTTTCTCGTTGTTCACCCCATTTCCCTTTTCCCTCCAGTTGTCCTCTTAACCCTGGCACCCCTCTCTCTTCTCTTTCAGCCTTGCTGTGTTTTGCCCTGTTCTGCTTCCATGTTTTCAATCCCTATGTGCCATCCCTTTTTTTCCCTCTCTTCATTCCAACGCAGTCCATTTCATTGAGGCTATCCTGCATCAGCTCAGTATTCTTCCTAACTCATCGCAGAAAGATTTTCTGACAAATCAGTAAAGGATAAACTCTTAATGCAATCCATAAATGGCCACCATTTTGCCAAGCAACCATTTAATCTAATTTTTATAATATTTGGGGTATGTTTTCTCCTGTTTGTATTTTTCTTTGTCACCATATTACATTTTTTTTCCTCTTGGTGTGGCTCATAATAAACCTGAGCTCATATCTTAATTGGAATTCTGTTGACAGTCCCTTTAGAACGATCAAATATTTGATAAACACGGCAATAACATTAATTTCTTACTTTCCTGAACCTTTCAGATTAGCATTGACTCAGGTTGATGAAGATGGATACGGGTTCTGTTCTCTAGGAGGTGTTTGTTCGGTAGATACAGATTATCTGAGAATGGTGTGTGTTAGCATAGGTGATACTATTTTATATATATATGTATATGGCTATTTGGGGAACTTCAAGAGTTTTAAGGTTGACAGCCAGGATCAGAAGTTTTTAATATTAGTGATGTCAATTTGGCAGTCATCTTGAACACAAAATCCATGTAAAATTAGGAAGAATAGGAATAAAAATAGGATAAAGAATAGGAAGAATGAGAAGAAAGATAGGAAAAGATTTTTGAAAAGAATTCAACATTTAATAAATTCTGAATCTGGACCACTAAAACGGTGGATAGCCAAAAAAAAAATCCATCTATGTTGAAAAGTAGTTTATTAAAGCTTAATGTTTTATGTGCAATAAATACCTGTTCTCACATTTTTTTAAAATCCCTTATAATGAGAAATGTATAACACAATTTTCTATGCCTCTGCAGTTCTCTGTAGGTTGAGGATTCGGTTTGTTTGAAAGCAGCGCTAGCCAGGGGAGAGGAGATGCTCGGTGAATGCAGGGAAATCTGCCACTGGTTACAGTAGGGTCACATTTTTGCATTGCACATTTAAATACGTTCATTTTCTGATAGCCTGGTAAGATATAGGAGGCTAAGGTAGCAGCTTGTTAGCGCTGTTTGTGCCTTTTTATAGAACTGAAGGATGTGTGCGGTGTTGTGGGCTGGAATAGCAGGAGTGCTGTGGCAATGCTGGGTGCAGGGGTAGAAACAACATTTCATTATAGAAGATACCTAATAAAAATGTGAAAATAAACCAGAAAAAGAGTAAAAAAAATAAACCAGACCGTACTAGATAAGTGCACTGCATAAATCAAAAGGGTTTATGTCATAACATGAACATGTGCCATTCCTGCTCATATATTGAATTTCAGTAGTTGGTTGCATAAAGAAGTAAAGTGTAATGAAACTGGCAAGCAAAGTATTCCCTAGTCAGCCTTATCTTTGTTCCATTTGTCCTTCAGATACAGCTTTTCTTGCCTTTTTCAATAAAATCCATCCAGCTTTTTTTTTTTCTTTTTTTTTTTTTTTTTTTTTTTTTTTTTTTTTTTTTTTTTTTTT
>WKFP01014762.1:184567-203423 GCA_011057875.1 Pterocles orientalis | reverse complement strand
TTTTTTTTTTTTTTCCTTTTTTTAATTTTTTTTTTATTTTGCATCTCTCTGTAACTGAGCTGGGAAGACCAATGAGATTCGATGCTTTTTCTACTTGGGTTCTTAGCAGCTGCTTTTTAAGAGATCAAAACTTCCAGTGCTGCTACACGGTATTAAGGCTTAGCTATTGATGTGTCCCTATAGGGGTTATGTTTTTCTTGGGGAGGGAGAGCCGGGGAGAAGGGGAAGGGGTGACCCCTGCGAGCATGCTCCCAGCCAGTGAACACTGCTCTCCTTGTTTTCCAGGATCCTCTTTGCGAGCTCGGTGCTTAACCTGGCTGAACTGGCTGCCCTCCGCCCTGACCTTGGCAAATTGAAAAAGGTCCTCTACTTCCATGAGAATCAATTGGTATATCCTGTCCAGAAATGCCAAGAAAGGGATTTTCAGTATGGATACAACCAGATTCTTTCATGGTAGGTAATTCTCGCACCTCTCTGTGTTATTTAAGGTGTCCTACAGCATCATCAGACCGAGGAGTCCTCCTCTGTATAAATGATGACTCTGTAGCAAACCAAGGTACCAGCAGAGTCCCAAAGAGAAGGTGACAAAAGTGCTGTGGCAGAAACCATCTGCTCTGTGCTCAGTTTCTTATATAAAGTCTGCTGATGCTATATGGGGTACCATAGCGTACCAATATCTTGGTCATAAGCGAGATGCTTTTTTTTTTTTCCACCGATGCTTTGCAAAGCTGCAGCTCATCAGCTCTTGCTTGGCCATGGCTTTTAGTGCATCCGACTGAAATTATATAGAAGGTTTTAGGGAAATAAACAGAAATTAAAATGTACTGCAGCACTTTCCTTGTGAAGAGAGGGGCAGTAAACATACCAGATAAATCCTTATATTTCTTTTCATCTAGTATTCAGAAATTGTGCAGTGCTAAAATACCCAGACGTTTTAAAGGCTGCGGTCCTTTATTGTTGCTAAAAACAAATGTATTTCTCAAATCTGAGTTAATGAAAGAAGTTAATAACAGCAACGCTGGAAAGCTTTGTGGTTAGGCACTGTACGAGCCTAAGTGAAACAGCGAAACTCCATTGTTTTGAACTAAAATAATTCATACCCATGTTCTTTCTGAGCTATCTGTTAGAATTATTTGGAATAGGGATGGAGCTTTTTAAGGTACAAATTAAGCTTTTGCATCTTTATAACGTAAGCCAGTTGATACAGAAATTTCTAGAATAATGATCTGTGTGTACCCTGGCCATTCTGTAGCTGCTTCCGTCACAGCTTTTGCAACTTGTTTCACTTACTGAGCAGGAAAGATGGGAAAGTTTTGGAAACAGGAGCAGCCATTTTCAGATTTTATAAAAAAAAAAAAGGTGTGTTTTTTGGCACAGGGGAAAGGAATATCTTTTCTGTATATATATATATTTTGCTTTATTATGGCATGTATCTATTGTAAGCTGATATCCTCAAAATATGCATTTTTGAGATCATGAAAGTATCTTTTTTTCACCTTAAAAAAAGAGACTTCTATAGATGCTCCATTCTTTCTCCTTCAGCCTCTCCGGTAGCTTCTCCATGTGGTGGTATAATGTTCATCTGCCCTTTTTGTTGCTGCAGAAACCCCCTTTTTTAACAGCAGAGAGAATCCATCTCCTCTGTACTGTTTGAAACTATCCTGGTGGTCATCTGCAAAGAAATGCCACCTTCCAAATCTGTTAGAAATGGGAAAACAGATCTTCCCACATTTTCCTGGAGGTTTTGGAGACAGTTACAGTTGGAGCAATCTGAATCTTCAGGTTGGTGCTTTGAATCATTAAGAAAGAGAATTATTTTTTCTCCCTAATGATTCTGTAGAGTTAATGTAATAAAATCAGGCTTTTCAGTGATGTCTGAGATGCCTTTTCGCTGCTCAGACATTGACGGTGGCAGCATCTTCCTGATTTGCTGGGATTATTGCCGAATCTCTAGGAAAAAGTTGGTCAGGTCTCATTCTTGACCAGACAGCAGCGGGATGCGGGGAGGATGAATGACAGCCTCTCACCCAAATATACATTTCACCAGCCCAGTGATTCACGAATGCATCTCCTCAACGTATCTTATGACCCATAGGTCTGTATGACAATATCTAACACATGGAGAAAACCACCTGGCCATAAGGTATTTCTCACCTCTGCTTGCGGTGAGTGTTTGCCCGCGTAGCTATGATTGTGTTAGCACTTCCAGGGTAAATTTCCAGATATTTCGGGTTTTTTGATAGTTTCTCATTTTCTCCGAGTGGAGAAATAATACTTACATTATCATCTAACTGCATCTTAAAATTATCTAGTTGATTTTTAAACATAACGATAAGGAACAAAAAACATTGCATTAATATGCCAGATGCAGTTTTTTTTGTAGTATGTGCTATGTATTTTATATATATATATACACACACACATAATTGGTGAATATACTTTTAATCAGGATTATGTATGCCTAGGTTAAAATAACATGCTATTTCTCCAGTATCCTGCTACCTGACACGCTTGGTCAGTTGGAGGTAGGTTAACCAACGGTAAGATGTCCTTCGATGTGAAGGATTATTTCTACGAATTTTTCATCTTCTTCCAAGTTTACTTCTACAAAAGTCATATTATGGTGGGTCTTATCTGTTTATAATGTTTTAAAGACATAATAGCAGTAATATTATTCTTACCATTTTATGAAAGTGATCCACAGAGAATAGGATGTGCTCCTTTAAAATAATAATAATAAATTATTACTTAGTTAAAAAAGAGGTAAAATATTGCAAAGTATGAATAGAGAGAAATCAAGACCTTTCTAATTAAGGTACATATGCTACTCCTAATTAATGTAAAAAGGCTGATTTTAATTAGCATTCTTCTTGTACCTTTTGTTTGTTTGTGAAAATATGCATCCTATTTCCATTGCATTTAAAATCTTTCTCTTCCTTTTGCAGCAGCAGCAGCACATTCATTAATCTTAACCACTTTTTACAGTTTGGTTGCTGATGTTGTGGTGTTCAACTCTGCTTTTAATATGGAATCGTTTCTTACATCCATTGGAAAATTTATGAAGCTGATTCCTGACCACAGACCTAAGGATTTGGAAAAAATAATCAGACCGAAGTGCCAAGTTCTTTATTTTCCAGTCAGGTTTCCTGATGTGAGCAGGTCAGTACATTTTCCACGTCATAAATTGCCTCCAGCCTGTCAACACTCTCTATTTATGGTGACGTTCTAACTAATCAGCTAAAGCATCGTTAATGAAAAAGTTTGATAATATGCAAAACCCCCTAATTGATAAATGTGTTTCAATAATCAGAGGCTATTCTGGCTGCCTCTGATCTGCCCAGCCTGTCCTTAGCGCGTGTTGTACGTTTCATCGTTCGGGATGAATGATTTCCCACTTGTTGGAGTGATTTCCCACTTGTTTTACTCTGGAAGGAGTCGCCTGCTCGTCAGCTCTGTATATATTTGTACAGGAGAGGTCAAGGAGGAGAAAGCGATGCTGGAGAACAGTAAAAGCGAGAAGCCTGTAGTCAAGAAGCGATATTTCCCTCGGTGTGTTGCAGTGGGATTTTATTCCCTCCTCCCTCCCCTACCTTTGCTTTGATTGCTTTGCAGGTAGGCGAAAAGCATCCCAGGAGCAGGGAGCAGGCTTGCAGACGTTCGCCGCAGCGGTAGTTGCTCTTCAGTCTTCCTCGGTTACTCTGAAGGACGTTTTTTATTACCCTTGTTTCGGAGCCTGTCTTGAAATTAGTGGTGGGTTATGTGGCTCAAAGGGGACATTCGCTAGATCCTTTTCACTTTTGATTAAACCTGGCACAATTGTTTTTCCTCTTATAAGGAACTCTCCTCCCACCAAACAGGAACTTTGCTTCAAGGGGACCGGTACTAAATAGAGTATGATTCTGCAATTCAATTATCCTCTTCAAACCTGCACAGTGCTGGGTATTTTTTTTTTCTGAAATAAGGATGGAAAGCACTATAATGACTCTTCAAGAGTCTGCCTTTTGGTCTGATAATAAGCTCTGCTCATACCTGAGGTCTTTCTCCCTGACCAGCTTGTACTTACAGTTATTTCAAAGAAAATATACATTTGTGGTGGTTTGGGGTAGAGAGGTTTTTAGTCTGGGAGCTGAGGTCATGCACTCTGATGTTTGTGCTGCAAGGTTTGGGTTTCGGTATCTTGGAAGACTTTATATTCTGAAATTTAAAAATCAACATCTAAAGTTGAGTCTTTAAACCTAGATTTTTAGCAAGTGGGTTCAAATCCTCCGATGTTCTTTCAGGACTTGGCTGCCTGGATGGCACGGAGATCAGTTCCTATATTATCTTTGAGGATCTACTGTTGCTTCTTAGAGACCATGTTTTTGAAGAGTGGGGGAATGCTCTGGATGCCTTGCATATTTGATATCGAGCCATGTGAAATGGCTCTCGTGGTTTTGGTGTCTCTTGGCAAGTCCTGTGGCCCAAGCCTAGTTTTGGAGATGAAGTTGTGATAACCCTGTCTCATGTATTAAATCAACTCTTCTGGATTTGTCAGCCTTGGCAGATGGGGTCAAACGAGACCTGATGAATTGTTCATCCAAAGCAGAAGGTGATGAGGTGTGGGTAAAATCGTTAGACTACCACCCAGACTGCTCAAGTAGGAAGATCCCATCACGCTGTATGCTCTTGGTGTCCTGCTCTTGCATGAAATTTCGTCTCATGAAGCAGGACATCTTCCAT
This sequence comes from Pterocles orientalis, assembly GCA_011057875.1. Classification (NCBI taxonomy): domain Eukaryota; kingdom Metazoa; phylum Chordata; class Aves; order Pterocliformes; family Pteroclidae; genus Pterocles; species Pterocles orientalis. Next base: position 198,704 of record WKFP01014762.1, on the reverse strand, counting down.
GTTTTTATTGTGGTTGTTGCACTTGAAATTATATCCAAAAGCTATTTTCAGCAGTGATGGGCAAAATTAAGATGTTTATAAAAAACCTGTCTGTACAACTTTGTCAGCAGAGTAATTAGGAACACCAATTAGTATCATCTCTAGTATTTCTAATATTTTTTTTTATTCAACAACTAATCCTAGATGTAAATTCTATTGTTGTTTTTTTCTTAAAACAAAGCTCAATATCATCACAGTATTAAAAAAAAACACACCAGAAGAAAGGACTGCTTCTGCAGAACTCTGAAGTTCTTGGGGTTTTGACCTATATTTATTATTTCTTTACAAGGTCGTGTTTTAAATAAAGTTGGATGCACCTGTGGCAGTCGAATGCTGGTTTTTAATTTAGATGGCATTAGTATAGTGACTGAATGGAGATTGAGGAGAAAAAGGTTAAGAAAAATTGTGGCCGAGCTAAAATTTATAAAGCAAGCTCTTAGCCCAGAGTGTTTTTCAAGTTATTTTCAAATGGTAATTTGCTTTATCCAAACCAAACTCATACAGTGTAAGTAAGTGATTATTTGCATGACTGACAATCATTTCAGTGCCTGCAGTCTTTTGAAAATGCATAATTTTGCAGAGATGTTGGGAAAATATTTTAAAATTCTGAAGGCAAAATAACCAGGGTATTTTTTTTTTCTTTCTTTACTTTGACCTCTTTTATTTTGCGTGCGAACATCTCAGGGTGTGTTTGTGTCTTAAACATAATCTTCATTTGGATTTAAGAGAGGTAATCTAAGAAATGATCCTCACGCATGTGACGGTGATCTTTTAAAGATTATTTTAGATTAATAATGCAATTGTAGGGCAAAATAAAAGATATCTAACCCTTGATCAAAACGAGTGTAATAAAGGAGCATGTCACATGAGTTCACCCTGTATCTTATCAACCTTTTAATGTGATTAGCGTAGATGATGGGTACACAAACCAGCCCAAGCAGCACAGTGAGTGAGCGCTTAGGAGTGAAGGTATAATGATGAAGGATACCCTAGGAAGTACTTGTGAATGCTGTTAGATGTACCATTGTACATATGGCTAATCTGTATTTAAATATTTCAGATGGGCACCTACTCACTGCTTTTCTACTTCTGAGAGAAAGTTATCGATTCTTTTTTTTATGGAGTTGTCTTTTTGAGAAATACTTGTCATAAGGGCAGGTATTGGTGTTCCCAGAACAACCAGCCAGGCTGTAGTCCTTATCTGACAATGAGAAGAGATGAAAGGATTTGAGGATTTAGCAGAATAAGAAATTTACTGACCTAATCCTCCTGTTTTTTGGTTCTGACAACGACCAGCTTCCTACTGCAGTGTCTGATGCCACAGGTACTCTGGGTATATTCATCCTCTGTAATTTCTGCCTTTGAATTCTCCTCTTCGGAATGAAGTCTGTTGTGTAGAAATACATATTGGAGTAGTTCTAAGCTTGGAGACAAAAAAAACCAAAACCCTCCAAGTTAAGGCTGTCCGTTCACAGTGCATCAGTATTGCAAGGGATGGAGACCAGTAGCTGATCCGATGGGCCACGTGTGCTGCGTATCAGGCAGGGGCTTTATAACACAGTGAATTAAATACATTGGAATTTACACTTATATTGTCACTGGCTTAATTTCAGTAGATTTTTTTAATTGTAATATAAATGAAAACTTTTTTTTCCCCTATACCATCAACAGAGTCTATTTTGATACAGTGTTTCCACTTTTGCAGTAGAAAACTGTGGTCCAGGAAGAAAATCCTCTTTCTACCGATGTTATCTTTGGTACTCGCATCTCTGTACATCAGCAGATCCTGGTGGAACACCTCTGGAAGGTCTTTGTGCAAATTTTGTACGAGTTCTCTCAAGCCATCTGCATCCATCCTGTTGGCAAAGCAGGGTCAGATTAGGTACCCCTTGGAATTAATTTCAATGCAAATTGGAATATAGATTTGGGTTATTATACTGTAGTATATCTTTATTATTCTCACAGTGTGGTTGGAAAGAAAGATGTTTTATAAGCAAGAATGAAGTAACACTCCTAAGAGCTCAGAATGCACATTGGACTAAGGTGGAATAATATAAAAGAAACATGAGAGGATGAGGATTACAGCAGAAAATAAAAATAGATTCTTTTAAGTGGAACTTGTTAGCGAGTATCTTGTATTATCTTCGTTGCACATTTTGAAGTAAAATTAAGGATTTTTGACTGTTGTTTCTTCATTTGCTTTTATAACTTACTACCGTTAACAGGATATTTTCAGCCATTTGATTTTATATTTTTTTAGTTTTAGTGTAAGAGAGGCAGAATTTGCCAATTTAGAGAGTACTTTAGGGCCAGTCAGGGGAGTTCCTGACTAAAGCAGAAGTTTTTAAAAGATGCTGACAGTATCCCTCATACAGAAATATGTGGGGGAGCCTGTTTTGGGGAAATTTAAAAAAAAAAAAAAAAAAAAGGCATCACTTGGACCAGGCTCGCAGGGTTGAACTTCAGACCTCTGTTTAGATAAGTAAGAGGCTCCCCCCTTCCTCTGTCATCCTAACGCTATGCAATAGCTTTGTGCTAGAAAAATACAGATGTCAAGAAGCGAGGAGAGAGTTGAATCCAGAAGAGCCCAGAGCTATGGCTGGGCACTGGGGACGTGTCTGTGTTGCACAGAGAGATGCTCAGCACTGGTACCCAAGCGAGCTCCAGTGAACTGCCTTGCCTATGGGAAGCAGTATACCTTAGAAAAGCAGTTTTTGGCTAATTAGCCTTCCGGTGAAATAGCATCTATTAGCTTAGGTGCAGTACTATGCTAATGAGAGCGATTCTGGTGGCGAGGCTGGGTACCGCCGTTGGTGGTGGCTCAGGCATCTCGAGGTGAGCTGGGGTGGGCATCGCCGCCCTGCCACCACGCTTTATGGGTAGTTAGCATAATTAGAAAATGCCAATAATCTGCTCCCACCTTGGGGCTTGCTGCTGAAGAACTGGGTGATGGAAATGACTCCCCTGAATGTCTTTCCTCCTCACCGGCCACGAGCATGTTTGGAGGGTTGGTGTTGGCACTCAGTGAGGGATGCTCTTAAGATCTGGGACGCAGCACCTGCTGGGGGGACAGTGCACTATGAGCCGAAAAGGATTATGAAATGGAGTCTTTGGGTTGTGGATTGGTTATCTTCTGCATCTCCGGGAGCAGTGGAAGGTGTAGATGGACGCACCGAGAGCGAGGGGTTGGGTGGTTGTACAGAAGATGCCTCAAGTATTGATATTCGATGGTGCTTTCTTACATGGTGCTTCTTCCACACATGCGTTGGGTGCCATTGGGGGGGTTAGGAGATGATGCAGGAGTTTTCCTTTGGATTAACGGCGGAGTAGCTGTTGTTCCAGCCTGGCTTTCCAGGCAGAACATGCCAGTTTTATCCCCAAAATTATTTATCCCCAGGACTCTCCAGCAGCAGACTGAGAGTGTCCTCCTAGAGGAGAGCCTAACGGAACAGCCTGCTGGGATGGATTCATTTTGCTAAACTTTCTAAAAAATCATTTCTTTTTATCTATTCAGGGACAAAAGCAGTTTTACTGATTCTCTTTTATCTGCCGTATAGGTATTCGGCTAAACGCTGTCATAATAACCATTTAGTCTGACAATAGCTCACAAGGATACTTAAGCAGAATTCTCTGTGCAACTTAGGTTTTTTTATTATGTTGGGTACTGCTCATGTTGCATACAACACATTCCCATAAAACTTGCGTTTTGTATTTACAGAGAAATTTCTCTGGAGAGTTAAGGTCTTGTAAAACATTCTTGTTCTACAGCATGAACGAATTATTATACTCTGGGGCATTGAAAGTGAAGTGTACTGAAGAAAAGAATTTTTTCATTAAAATGCAGTTTATATTGATAAAACAGATTACTAGCATTTGATGAAATGTGAAACTTGGATCTACCCATATCGCTAAATCGCCAGTAGGTTTATTTTGGCAAGAAGAATAGTATGTAATGTATATCAGGACCAATCATTATACAGTACCTGTTAGTTTTGTATTAGATTAAATTGTCTTTCACTAAAGTACTTGGAAAAAAAAAAAAACCCTACGATATCTGTATCTTGAAGTAGCAGAATGTGGTAACCAAGAATATTAGAAAATAAAAGCTGTCGTGTTATCAGTTTTGGCACAGTCATTTATCAATCAGTATTTTAAACATTGACAAGTGGTAATTTAATAGGGAATGACCCTGTTGGCAGGAAGTTCTAATGACAGATGATGCAAACTCATTTATCACTATGGGGCTGTGCTGGCTTCTTACCTTTCTCAGTATCACAGCTCATATTTTCCAAGTCTGGGATGTGAGAAGCCACAAAGGGCAAAACCTGTGGCACCGTGCCTATAACCACTCCCATCTAATCTAATTAACCCCTTAGCTGCAAATTTCTCTGCAGCATCGCTGGTAAGATCTCAAAGTTCTGATGCTGATTTAAATACTGTTTGATTTTTAAGTAGGATTTGCTTTAATACTTGCAAGCACTTTCCCGTAGTCAATTTTTTTTTTTTTAGAAATGTTCCAAGTTGTGTCACTTTGAATGCAAAGTTGAGACACACTGGTACTTGGCTTTCAAAACCAAACCACGTTCTAATAATTAATAGCTCATTTCATTAGCAGGCATTAAAAATATTACATGCAGTGCCCTATACAATGGGCAGCTGCTATTATCATTATCATTATTGTTATTGTTATTATCATTATTAGTATTATCCTCATCATCATTGCTACTCAAGAAGGAAATGGATGTATTCAGAAGTTTAATTGATTTGTGCATATTCATGTGGGAAGTCAGTGGTAGAGTCACGACTGGCCTGGATTATTGTGCCCTTCCATGCATAATAATTTCTCTGCAACTTGTAAAGAGAATAGACTACCTGGCTATAGTCTGCGTGGGCATTTGGAGTTGAGGGATGTGATGGGAGGGGAGGTGAAAGTGATGCCTTCATCAGCAACTGGTGTGGATGAAGCTTTCAGTTCTTCTGCGAATATCTGTAAGATATACTTACAATAGAAACAATGATATATTTTTTACTTTAATTTCCACAGTATCAGAAGCTTTCATTGATTTTATATGATTTAAAAAAAACCCCCATAATAAATACAAGACGTTTTCAAAGCATAATAAATGCAAGCCCTGCTTTGGGTTTTCTCCACCTTCCTACCTTGGTTCTCCATCTATTCTTTGTCTTTCTTTCTCCTCAAGGCTGGGATCAGGTTAAATATCATCTCAATACAGGATGATTCAGACATGAAATAATTTCAGAGTTTACATCAAATTGTTGTTATAAGAATCAGCTAAGTTTAATAAATTTTTAAAATTAAAAATTGTATTGAATTGGTTAAAATTGTCATGGAAAACTTAAAGTAAAGCAGGTGGGGTGTTTTTTTTCCTTCTGTTCAAAGTGAAAAAAAATCTTCATTACTGGTAGGATCCTACAAAATCCTAAATTCCCTTGTTTTCACTGCAGTGCTTGGGAGCTTAGGGCACTTGGCATCACGTTAACACAGGTGGAAGGAGGTGGCACAGAAACCTGACCGCTGGTATGGAGCGATGGACTGTGTCCAGTTCAGTTCCAATCCCTGCGAAGGTACAAACTTAAATCCTTCACATGTGTGAAAGATGGTTTTTATACACAAAGCTGTCCCTGCTGAATTTTGCATTTCAAAATACTGCCCTTCAACGTTTGAACAGTTCCATATTTTTTTTTCTTGTGGAATACATGAATATTACATAGAAGTGGAGATGGGGTTGGTTTGTTTTGTTTTCTTTTGTTTTTCTTTAAAGTGATTTCATGCTTCCAGAGTTGTAACAGAGAGGGAAGCAGTCATGTTGGGCATATTAGTTCTTAGCAGCTACATGAGGCAGTGACAGCACCTTGTTGCTTAAATATTGCGGGTGTTTGTTGTAATGTAATGGCAAAAAAAGTAGGTGATGTGCTAGAAATGGCAGAAAATAAGGAATAGGAAAAATAGCTGTTTTTTTTAGAAAATTGTCACTGAGAATGCAAAGTCTTTCCAGAAATAATTTTTTAGGGGAACAAAAGGATCTCTGTTACAGGTTGTGGCAATATCTTTAGAAAAAGCTGTGATTCTTCCTGAACACACTATTGGTTTGAGAGGGGGGAAAAAAGAAAAAAAAACTCAAAAAAACCCAAGGAGCTTTTTAAAGACTGGCAGAATGACAGCTACGCTTGCAAATTGTTATTAAATATGAATCTAAATATTTAAGTGGGTTGGATCTGTTTCGAGCACTGTTGTGTGCTGGCTTGCAGACAACCCATTCCAGTCAGAGGTACCGTTAGATGGAAGTGGCAGTGGAGAAGATGCTAAGGTGTTCTGTAGGAATTCCAGAGAATAAAGAGAACAAAATTGCACGATGGAATACATAAAATTGCAGTTTTAAGTTTGAAGAGGAAACTTGAACCGTATCTCTCCAGTCCTGTGGAGATGACCTGTGTGCAATGTGTAAGAACAATTTAACACAGATGTTTTATTTATACGTAGCCAAATGGGAAGAAGTTAAATGATTTTTAATTTTGCCAAATCACGGATAATTTCTTTGTTGTGCAAGGAGCATTTTAATCTGTTTAGGGTTTTTTTCTTCTTTTGCATTTGTAACTAGGAATACTTAATATTTTATATGTTGGACATTTCTCCTGCTCAGTTGTGACTCCCAGATGAGATAATCCTCCTCTTCTTCTCTTTAAATAATTCAAATAGCATACATTTAAAAATGTGAAAATCCCAACATAAACCTACCAGAAGTGTTTTTTAAGGTAGCAGGATGTTGGATTTACTATTGAAAGGATGAGTGCCTAAATAGTAACAAGGGTTCATCAGCGTTTTGGGCTGAGGAGCACCAAGTAGTAGGGATGTGAGTTGTAGAGCTATGGGAGGTCTGAGTCCAGTAGCACTTTCCTAGCTTTTCCTTAAGTACATATGAGAAGAGATCTTTGTATTGCCTTTTTTAGCGATGGAGCATCTTGTGTGTTGAGCAATCCCTATTTGCAGCAAAGGAGGTTTGAATATTGTATCACAAGATATTATTGTGTTCAGTTGGTTTTTCAGGAAATGTTATAGGCTTTAACAATAGCCAGGAAGGATGAATCAGATATTAAGTAGAAGTATTATATATTAAGTAGAATCAAACACCTTTAAAATTAAAGTGGATTCCTCATACAACTGCCAGTTTCCTATACGATGACTCCTAAGCAGTATTCAGGTCAGGCTTGCAGAGAACTAAGGACTTTATCCATCTTTGGCTTACCTTGTATGTTTTCAGCCCCCCTTTCAATCTTGGGACTCATCAGCAGGCTGTGTTATCTCTATTTTTGTTGCTGTCCAACTAGCTGTGGAGTTAAGGGTATGTAGTGTGTCACCATCATTCATGCCAGAGCCCTCGCAGGTGTCTTAGTGCTGGTTCTGCACCAGCTGAAGAGACTCAGATTGAGTTTCTCCAGGATGGTTTTTTTTGGTTTTAGTATGTTCCCCACTTTCTGCCAAAATGCTTATCACAAATGCTCTTTGATGGGGTTATGTGTCTTAAAAAAAACCCAAAACTATTCACAGCTATGTCTTTCTTTAAGCCCTCTAATCATTTTTCACCTCCAGCTGATGGTTCCCTTAGCTGTTAAATAGAGAAGCAGGAAAATCTTCCTTCCCGTAGTCAGTTTTGTGTGCTGGAGGTGGCCGGTCTATATGTCTAGGCAGGTGAATACAGAATGTGAAGAGCATGCAGATGTTTAGACCACTTGCTGCTGGAGATGCACCAAGCAGCAGTACAGCTGCACCATCATAAAAAAGCTTGTGTGATTCTTATATGCAATAGAAAAGATTTTTTTTTTTAAAGATACAGGTTGGTATGGCTATGTAAAGCACTGAAAAATTATATGTTTCTGGTCACCTGTGTTCAAGAAAGATGAATTCAAACTGTGAAACAGGTATGGAGAATTGCTGCTGGGAGAATCTGTATTGTGAGAGCAGATTAAAAGAGTATGGTTCACTTGTCCTAGCAAAATAAAGGTTGAGAAGGGGATATATGTTAATCTTTATAAATACAGTCAGAGGATAAATGCCATGGAAGAGGAGGAATTATTTAAGTTCTGGGATAATCCTTGCAACATCCACTAGGTATAAATTGGTCATTATTAAAGGACTCAGACTGGAAATAAAAGGGTGTGTAGGGAGGTTGGTTGTTTTGGGTTTTGTGGTTTTGTGTTTGTTGGTTTTTTTTTTTTCCTAAGAGGCATTTAGTTTTGAAATAACTGTTGAAACACTGTTGAAATTTAAGAGGAATTTGATAAATTCATAACATAGTTGGTTAAACAATATAGGAGTAGTGCCAGGTAGTTGCAGGTGTTTGCTGTGATGAGATCCCCAAAATGAGGAGGTGAAGAGATGGACTAGAGTTCGTCACATCCTGACTGCAATCCTGAGACCATAGGCTTGAGACCTGAACTGGTCCATGAAGGAGGTCTTGTATTTCCAGTGTCTATAAAAGACACAACGGAAGACCAGTCTGTTCTGTGTGCATTTATCTTGTATTTCATTAATCAGATGCTTCATAGATGAGCAGCATCATATAAGGTATGTCATGCTCATATGTTCAACCTCTCACCATATTTGGAATCAGGAGGAGTTTTCATTAGCCAGATTTGAAATGATGATGGTGGGAAGGAAAAAAAATGAGAGGAATCTATATATGCTGGGGTCATCGGGACATTTTAGTGCTTTTGAGGAAAGCCACATCACGACCAGAGTGTTTGGTCCATCTTCTCTTTCTTTGACACGCCAGATTTTTTTGAAGCATCCGTCTTGGACTTTTTTTTTGTGGTACCCTGAGCATCCTTCCAAAGGGAACACAACCTGAGGTGGTACCCAGGGTGGACAACTGCGGTGCTTGGGAGAATATTAGGTGAGATGTGCTTCAGCAAGAATCATCTTCAGGGAGAATGTTTTGAGTATTGTGGTGTTGTGAGCATCCTTCTCCGTTTTGCCTCAGTTTACTTTTGCTCACTGAAGCATTTGGATGAGATTCTTCTGCTGAGCTCATTGGAGTCAGAATGAGTTTATATTAAGTTTCTTATTTTGATGAGTCTGGATGGCTCTTTCATTTTCATCCTGGTGTAGAGTAGTTTAATACTAAAATTGCCTCAATCTGTGCTAGAAGCAAATGAATCACAGAAAGAAGAAATTTTTAGGCAGTAATTCCTTTCAGGGACTGAAATTTTATCTGTCCTTCATCAAACTTCATCACAGGTCTTTGGGTTTTGGAGTTCGCTTATACTATCTGCCATCTGATTTTGAATTGCCAATTTTGAACTATGTGCCTATATATGAAAAAGAGAGGATCTAACCCTTTTCGGGTGCCTAAACCATCTTCCTTTTGTTGCTGATGAAAGGAGGAATTGTATGTTAGGACTTTTGGTAACCTAGTCACCAAAAAACCCACTAAAAATATTTTTAAAATAATTTTAAAAAGGCAATAGGTAAAAAAAATCCCTTTTTTTTTTTTAGCAAAAACTTGCATGATATCGATCAAGTTGCCCAGCATTAATGGCCTTAAAACTGGATGCCTTTGGTTCTGAAAGCAGCTGAGCTCTTTTCAGAGGTACTCGGTGCTGAACTTGGCGCATCTATACGTTAGCGACTTATTATTCCGCCGGCGTCCCTTCATTTGGGCTAGCAATAAGTCCTGTTCAGTCATTGTGCTGCAGAGGAATGTTTAAAGCCGCGATGTGCATTGGAATCTGTTTGTTTGCGGCAGATGATTTGCCGGAGCTTTGATGCGCAGTCACTTTCTGACATTTGTGTATTTCAGCAGTGAACAATGTAAACTCATTTTCTGAGCACTTTGATTACTTGCGCATAGCAGTGCCCATGGCATGTGACAGAGAAGAGCACTCTATCCACTAATCAGATAGATATGCTTCAAGCGTATTTACACAAAATAATGAAAACAGCTGTTAGATACCTTTAAACTTGAGTGTGTTTTGTTATTAATCTACTAGCCCGTACACATGACACTATAATTCTTCGCTCACTCAAGTTGCCTTTAATGACACAGTAATAAAACGGAGAGGGATGAAAGTAATGGAATTGTAGAATGTAATGCCTCAATTGTTCTACAGTGTCTTCCTTTTTGCCAAAATAAACCACAATTAGGTCCATATGGTGTTTTGAAGTTTTCAAGCAATGACCCTAATAAAAAGTAATGAATTTCTGACAAAAGAAAGCATGGTGCTCTTTTAAGCAGATATCTTCGCTATTGATCTAGTTATGATTGCAGACTGATATGCTAATAGAAGAAGAAAGGTTCAACGTGCCTGGTACAAGCACTTTCATTTGTGGTTTATTTTACTCTTATGAAATTCAGATTGAAAAGGTAGAAACATGTTGTAATCCATCAGTTATAACTCCCTTTTAAAAAGACCTACTACAAAGAAAACAAATGGATCTTTCTTGAGAAAAAAAAAAAGGGAGTTTGGAAAGCATTTGTTAACTTGAAATTTCCAAAGCACGTGTTAACTAAGAGGATGCCTGGCGACAATGAAGATGCTTTGTTTGCCTATGGGAAATTTGACTTGAGCGCTTTGTTGTCTTGAGAGGTCCACTCTCTGTTATTTTACTCTAAACCTTTTCATGGGGGAATAGGAGTGATGCTGCTCTTCGTCTAGAAAATCGAACTGTCCACGGAGCGGTTGTTAGGTAAGTGCAGATACTCAAACGCAATGACTAGGGAGAATGTGCAGCTCATCCTCGAATATACTACATAGCTATGGGCAACCATTAAAAAAAAATGGTGTGTCAATATTATTCCAATGTTGTAATAGTGATGCCTGGTAATCAAGTCTTAATAAAGAGAGGAGAAGGCAGGTTCTGGAAGGAGTTACCAAGGGAAGGAGAAAATAAATGGCTGATTTGATGAACCTTCACTGTTAGTGGTTGCTGAATGAATGTTCATTCCACATAAATGACTGAATCGAAAAGCATCTGCTGGATAATGTATATTATTGGCATTATTTTAACTGGGAGCAGTGTAGTTAATGTTGAGCAAGGCCTGTAGTCTTGCAATGTGAAGCTATTCAGAGCATTCTTTCAGGAAAATCTGCCTTGTCTACCTTTGATCACTGCTAGAAGCTGTCTCTGGCTTTCACTGGTAAATGAGGATTCCATTTATTTGATGGGGTAATTTCTCTGTTGCCTCTTTTCTCACTGTTGAGCTGCCTTTCAGGCTTCCCACTCTAATCTCTACCACTGCACCGTTTGGAAAAATAATATAATTTTAGCCTCAATAACCATTACCATTTTTTGTTTATGTTTGCTGCCTTCTGCATGGGTAATTTCTCCATCTCCTTCTCTATCACACGCTTGCGTGTGCCTACTGTCTTCATCTTAATAGAAAAGAGTCTTGATCATGGGTAAAACTTTATCCTTGACAACGTATCTTACTTTTGTAAGCAAAGTAAATGAATTGCTATTTATCCCACTACTTTTCTTCTTTCTGCAAATAGATACTCTCTTCTAATTTCTCACCTTCTTGTACTGGATGCCTCAATGAGATGTAAGTGATTAATTTGTTTTATTGCCATCATGTTTAATAGCAGTTGACTGGTGCTTAGGAGCTGGGGCTTCTCTTCTGGAAGAGTGCATGCTCTCACTTCAGATTATAAAATTTGGACTATTTCTGTTATTTTGAATTCTAATAAGAGAAAAAGAGGAAATCCCTGCCTTACTTCCTTTCATTAAAATACATTTGAATTGATTTTTCTTGCCTCAATTTTCACTGTTAAAAGCTTTAAGAAATAGTCTTAAAGTCTGAGTCTCTGCTGTGAAATAGGGTGTCAAATTTTAGATTGTTTTAAATTACATTAAAAAAAACAGCCTAGGAGGTGAATGTCTTGAAAATATGCTAGTTTCTATGGCCAGTTGTTGATGAGAAATGTTGGGCTTTCCACCCTCCCTGAGCAGGTTCTCCCAAGAAGCTGGATGGAAGCAGCAGTGTTTGGTGCAGCTCCTCACTCATGCTTTGGTGCTTGGATAAAACTCCCCTCCTGTATCATAAATGATAACAAATATATAGAAATATTTTTAATGCTTAAAAAGGGTCTTAAAGCTCAGAAAAAGTGAGAAAGCCTTCAAATGCTTAACTAAGTCCTTTGGCCACTGGTTTTATTCATTAAAATATAAGGACCTAATCCTCCAAGTTTGTACCCCCTTGGGGAGTCTAAATGCCGTCAAGAGATTTTAGAAATTCTGGCTTATATTTTATACAACTCAGTTGAAGTTATTTGAGATTGCTAGGCACTTTGAAGTTCTTGGTAGACGTGCAAAGGCATCTATAAACTTAACTTAGTACCTTTTGAAATGTGAAGTTTTAACCATTTGTCGTTGCCCGGGTTTTCACCCTTAGTCTAGAAAAGTGAACACTCTGGCCACTGCTGGTTGTGTCTTTGGTTTATTTGATAAAAGTACCCAAAACATCCTCATTCCCGTGTTACTAGCACTTTCACTTGCGTTGTGATAGCACCTGGTACATCCTGGGATTTTCCAACCTATGAAAATAATCCAGTCAATATTGTGAAGCATCAGCACTCCAAAAAGATGATAATAATGCAAGATTTCTGATGTTAATTATAATTGTGCTTAATTACATATGGACAGTCATATAGATGACTAATTACAGGCACGTCTTCTTGTAGGTTAGGAAGACTGGCTCCTTACTGAACAGTAATTATTATTACAGAGCTGTTAGTGCCAAATTATTGCATTGTAGATCTCCTGGAAAATCAGGTCTTGACAATTTTTTAACCTTTCATACAAATCCCAAAAGTTACCTATTTTTAATCTGCTGATATGTATATATTAGACAAGTACTCTTATTTAATTTCTTCCTTTTTTTAATACACTCAGTCTTCAAGAACAACGCCCATTACCCTGTAATGATCAGAAATGGTGATTTTTCGCAGTAGATTGAGGGGACAAGTTTAAGAAAACATTTATTGTAGTGTGTTTTGGAAACCCGAGCTAGTTGTAGAGGTTACGTTCAAAATAGCAGCAACTAGTACGGCAGCATTTTAGTAAATTGGGATATAAACAAACATCTGTTGCAGGAATGTAGAAATGACATCATAAAGAATGTATGCAAAAACTTAATTGAAAAAGAATGATGCAGAATTGCAGCATGACTTTAAGTCTAAATTGATTTTTTTTGCCTTCAGAGTGAAAGTGGGATTTTTGTGCAACATTCCGATACTATAAAGTATTTAAAATGTAATGTCCTATTAATGGACCTCAAATGTAGACTCTGGGTCACCCAATAAGAATAGTAGTTACAGTAATACAGTATATGTAATATGCAATTATCTTGACAATAGTTTTATTTTTTCAACAATTTTGTCATAAAAGAGCAGTAAGATACAATGAATTTGATTCATTTTGTGTGTGTGAATCATTTAATAGGCCATTACATCTACTATATTAGACTCCATTCTCCTTTCAGAGCTTTTCATTATAAGGCTCTCTTTAATGGAAAGAAGTTTAACCTTCCCTCCCAGATAGATTGAACCCCATAACAGTGTAAACATTCTCATTATAAAATAAAATCCCCTTCCCCAAGGGCAGCACTATAATTATGTTGCAGAGTGTTGTACAAATGTTTCTCTTAAAAAATGTTGTCTCATTCTTGTCCTCAAGTTTTTTTATAGTTTTCATTTATGAAGACAATCAATAATACTTTTAAATTGTAATTTAATAAAATAAATATGATCTGATTATTTTTTAATTTTTGGAAGTTATTTTAATCAAGTTTGAGAAGTCATCAGTAAAATTGCTGTTGATTTATAAATAGGATAATTAGAGGCTTTCCTCCTAAGTACTGTTCACTGGCATTGTGGCTGGTTTTATTGCCTAGTCAAACCTCTTCATTCAATTTTAAAATTGCCTTTTGAATGAACTGCGCTATGAGCTTGCCAAATAGTGTCACCGTTAATACCTTACCGCCTCTATTTCATTGTCCGGTCTGTAAATGCACAATAAATTGTTTGATAAGGAGGTCAATGAGGTTGTACTAGTTCTTAAGTGAATTACGGCCAAACGCTT
>WKFP01014762.1:165598-184547 GCA_011057875.1 Pterocles orientalis | reverse complement strand
CCATTCCATGATTTTATGAAGTCTCTGGAACTGTGGATTTTGATGGGGATGAGTCCTCAGAGCTACCTAGCTGCTGGTGTCATTCATTGTAGCACATGCTACCAAGGTACCAGGAGACAGCAATATTGAGTTGGGATGTAGGAAATAAGAGCTTGCCTTGTGCTGGAAACCAAGAGGGCTGTTTGAACATTACCGTGAAAATACATGGGTTTGGATTGTTCTAGCTTCATGATATTCTGGCAGTTGAAGATTTATGCTGCTGCTGCTTTCTGTTCCTGACCCTTTGCAGGGTGAAGGACCTCCCGTGTGTGACTGGGAGTCACTGGTCTTAATCACGCCTCGTAAACATAAAGATCCTCAGTACCTTTTATCATCAGTAGGATCCTCAGAGCTGATCTAGCGTGCAGTTTTTCAGAGATTACTGTGTAACGCCCCAGAGACATGGTGAGCAAAGTTCTCAAGCCCCAAAGGACTGAACTATGAAACCACATTTCCAAATAGATTAAAAATATTTGTCATCGGCTGATTTGTCGTGCAAGGCTGAACAGAAGTCCTTTACACATGTGTGCTCATGCATGTGGATATGTGCACACACACTTCAGCTTGTAGGAACCCAGTGTGCTCAGTTGTTTTATTTACTAATAATCAAGATTTTAATATTTCAAGCAGGACCTAGTTCTGGAGCAGTCTAGATTCTGGATCCTGCTGGGTCAGGCTCAGAAAGGCAGTCCTCTTCGGCTGGAACGTGTTCTGGTCCTGTTGTGGGTTACACCTGCCATTAGATCAACTGGCATGGCTTCAACCCAGAGCCTTCACAGAGTGGGTCACAATCGTGTTTCCTCATTTAAAGCCAGCAGGATATCCCGTCATCCCTGCCTCGTAATTAGAGGATATGCTGATCGCCATTCCCATTCATTAATGATCAATACTCTCGTTTTAAGTCACAGACATATTTAGTTTTCAAATAAATGTTTGTGTTATGGGCATTGCTGTGTACAGCAAGAATTTATTTTTTTTAACTTTTCAAAATATAACCAGAAAATGTGACAATTACAACGCAGACCTAAAGGCCCTTTCCAGAGCGACTGCGGTAAGTGCATTAAGCATATGAAAGTGTTTTAACTATGACACGGATTTGTTGACTCTGAAAAATAAGCATGATAGAGACGCTGTTTTATTGATGAAGCTAAACAACCGAGTAGATGCCTACTTTGCAAATGGCCATAGTTGGGTAGCATGGATGCCATAAATCTCACAACCGAAATAATTGCGTAATGTTGAGCTGAATACAGATATTTTTCTGTCTGGTTTGTTATACAGCTCAGAGAACTTTCTTTCCTGTTGACTGTCATTTGTTTTCTGTAACGTAGTCTGGTGCAGAAGACGTGGAGCTCAACATTTCCTAATGGTTTGTTTGATCAACCATGCATGATGGTTTGTGGACCAGGTCTTCATCAGGCTTAAAGGGCTGCAGTTCCGTAGAAGTCAATCACAGCAGTTTGTATCATCTGAAAGTCCAATTTCTTCTTCTGGCCATATAGACTTGATTGAACAGTATCCATAGGCTTAAACATTGCAAATTTATTAATTTTTGCAATGCCATGTGTTGATGTCAGTAGTATCATAGAAATCATCAAGGACAATTTTTTTCCTCTAGTAAATTGAAGGAAAAACTGGTGAATGACAAAGAGTACAGGATAGCTTCAGAAGTAATGTTGAAACTTAACTTTGGTGAATGGCAAGTAGGACAAATGTGCAGTTATTATCTGTTTAATTAAATGGTTCATAGGAGTCAAAGTGTTTTAAATACATCATATAATACAGGAGGTCAGAAACTTAAGAAACCTAGTAATTTAAATCTGTATTAAATAATAGGTAAATGAGGGTCTTCTTTTAAGGCACTCAGTCAAAATTTGCAGGACGACTGCAATCTCAAACAGGAAGGAAGACTTGAAAAAGAGCCAGCAGAAAATTTTACTTATTTTTTTTTTCTGATAGGGACTGTGATTTCTGTTACCCTATGATGCATAAAGGAAACTTGGAGAGAAGTTTTTGGTTTTGCAATACTTGTTAATATTTTTTCTGCTTTTTAAATCTTAGGTTGTAAAATATTTAGGCTATTCCCACCCAAACACGTGGAAGATCAGTGTGTGTTAAACCATGTTCATTTTTGTCTCTTAAACTAAACTATAGAGGGTTATTGAGACAAAGAGGAAAATCTTTCATCTGACTACTTCTTACTAGCTAGACAAGATCACAATTTGTTAATAAACTAAAGGCCATGAAAGCCTCACCCAGAGACCACTTTTGCACTCAGCTGCTCAGTTTTCACATTCTTTTTCCTTGGGATGATGTGGTCATTTCACTCCTTCTCCAGTCACCGTGGTCTCCTAGGACAGACAAGACCTGAATTTCTGATGTGGAAAAAGCATGATACAAGCATGCTGTACGTTATGGAAAAGGAAAAAAAAATTTTTTTAATTTTCTATGCACCTTTAGCCTTTAAGAAAAAAGCTTTGGCCATTTAGAGATCAGAGTTTTAAATATAAGCTGTGTGGCAGTGTTGCTTTTAGAGATTTATTTTCTACTCGTAGCATTCTAAATTCTGTTCCTCAATGAGATGCTGATGCTTTTTTTTGTTGTTTTTTTTTTCTCTTATATGCTGATATGTGATTTACCTCTGGAACTGTGTTCGGCGGTGGAGTGCCACTCTGTCCTCATAGTGAAATGGCATCTGAGTTTTTAAATACATGTGTAAACTGCTGTCTGCATCGTCACAAGAAGAATGTTTCATTACTGGGTATATCCAAACTGGTTATAGAAAATTTCAGTGGTTAAATGCTCAGCGAACGATCAAAAATAATGGTTTATTTCCAGTTCCATTTTAAATCAGTGCTCCATTAAAAAAAAAATAGGAAAAGAGGTATTTTTGAATACACAGTAGTAAGATGTTTTTCAAGGGTATAGGTTTGAAACTTAAAAGAAGCTCATGTGTCTGCAGAGGGATTCCATTTCAATGTGTGTCGACAGTGCTGTTGTATTAGTGCAGTTGGTTACAACAAATTTATCCCATGATGATTTGTAATGTGGAGAATCACCTCTTATCTCCCACTGAAAAATCAGCTCCAGCTGGAGCATCCGCAGCTCGATGAACTCTGCTGGTGTGTTTGATACCTCTGTTTGATTTCAGACCCTAGGGGTAGATGGAGGTATCTCTACCACCGCTAATGGGTAACCTCCTTGCGGGTTTAGCTGAGTGAGCACCTTGGTGTTGGCATCTTGGTGTGTTGCCTTTTGGCTCAGCCCCAGCTCAGTGGATCCAATGTTCATTGCTTCCTGAGCATGGGGCTGTGGTTATGGACATATGGATAAATATTGGAGCATGCGGATGCTAATGGTTTTTCTGGGTTCAGCTCTTTTTCTTGAGATCTTCACCTTCTACCAACTCTTCACCAAAACCCATCCACAGTTTGCAACTTCATTCTCGTTGGTCGGAGCCAGGTCCAGCTGCGTGGCTGTGTCTGCCACCCCATCCTCTCTGTTTCTGCTGCTCTTCTCTTTGGAAATCAAGGGGCTTTCCTCTTTAAAAAGCCCAGAAAAAAAGGGTGGAAGCTAGACACAGGTCATGGTGGAGAGCTGTTGGAGATGGAGCAGGCTGTTGCAAGAGTTTGGCTACTTCTGGTTCTCTCTTGAGCATCCAGATTAGGGCAGAAGGGTCTAGGGTTTGTTTTTTAGCCAGAAAGCACATGCTAAATCTTTTTAGAACCTCTGACAGGTGAATTTTATGGTGCCTTGTTAGTCCCTGTTAAATCAAGAGACACACAGATCTGTTGGTCCTGCTTTTTACGGAAACCTAATGATAGGTATGACTGTGTATATTCTGAGATTAGCATCACAAATGCAGGTTTCTAAGGTACGTTATTGCGAAAATCTGTATTAAAAATGCTAAAATATTTAAAATAATTTCCAAATATTTTGTGTTCGTTAGGGGACTCCTACAGTCGAGCCAGAATGTGTTTTTAAAAGCAGCTTTATTGAGTATAGCGGAATTTCCTATTCTCATGGCTTGTGGTGACAATAGTAACACAGAAGTGTAAAGTAAAAATATTCTAATACCTCATCTAAATCTTTTGAACTAATCTGGACATAATCTTAAAAAAAAAGGAAATTAAGCTCATTTTTGAAAACAACACTGAAGAAACTTCTGAAAAAAAAGCTGTGCTGTTTTCTGAACTCACAAGGACGTCTCAAGCCATAAAATTAAATACTACATATTCCAATATAATTATTTTCTTGACAGAGAAAATCAATTGCTTAAGTCCAAGAGTGTAGTTGCCCTAAGTGGAGCTATGTGAGCAACAGATAGGCTTTAATCCAGGCAAATGAGAAGTATCATCAACCTCTGAAAATCAGCAACAGGGGGGAAAGAAGGGGGTGAGAAGTGGCTCCGAAAAAGGGTAAAAATAGGAACTTTATCAATTCTTGGTGAATATAGTGTAGAGAAATCCTCACTGCTTTGTGAACCTTTGGCTGCAGATTTAAAAAGTCGAACTTGCAGAGGAAAAAGGGTTAAAAAGGATGAATATCTTTGCACCTTAATGGGAGAACTATTTCTGTAATAGTATCAAAGATAAACCGGGGTATTATGAACGCTAAATGATAAAGGGTGATAATATGCCATTCTTGAGACTTCTTGGCTCTTACCTAACACATCAGAAAGTGATTGTTGAATTTTAAATAGCCATACAAATGGATGACATAGAAATTTAACTTTGCTTTGACCTTATTCTAATTCACAAGATGACTGCAAAATGACTTTGTTACATCTGAATGTATGCTGGATGCTAAATCACTCCAGAGTATAAAATCTTTGTTTTGGCATAATGTTGATGCATAAACATTTGTACCCCATACTAACCCTATAAACATCACAATCCATCAGTACAATTACAAAAAAGATTGTTTGTTTTCACACTTAAAGCAGACATGAAATAGAGTGTCCTTAACTTAATCACCACCTTGATTTACCACATTTGCATATATTTGCATATTAATTGGACTACAGATTAAAATTGGTTTTGTAATTTTAATTAAGTGTCCACAAAGGTAAATGATTAGAACTGTTTAAAATACATTCTGACATAAATAGCAGTAAAAGCTTTTGTGATGATGTTTTTGTGGAATTACATTCAGAAAGTGGCCTTTTTATGATAGTAATTTTAATCTTAAATAGAATTATACAGTCAAACAGAACTGTGGATTCATAATCATTTTTTCAAGATTCATTTAATATTTTGCTGATTTGCAGCACTTGATGAAAATGTACTGTAGGTTTAGCTGATTGCAAATTTGGGCCTGTAGAGCTGATAAAGCGAGGGTTTAAACCCTCACTCTTTCTATTCGCCATACATATTTCAAATCTATTATGTATACATATGTAGACAAGGGTTTGTTTTAGGGTTTTTTTCAAGTGAGAAATATAAAAGCTGTCGGTAATGGATGATCTATCATTTTAAGACGTAATCACCTCCATTGACCATCTTCCTTCAGTCTAGGTGGTGGAGCACGGGACATTTTAAAGCCTTTTGAGTAAATCATTGGCGGTAATAAGGAATCATTCTTGGTGTTGTCAAGGGAGAATGAGTGCTATAGGTGAAGATGTGCCGTCAGGATTGCTACGCTAACATCCGTGGATGTTGATAGTCTGACCAATGATGTCTACTGATTTGTCAAACTAAATAAATTTGCAGTTAGAAAGGCTCTAGGAACTGGGCTCTTAATGCACCTCTGAGTTTGTCTCTTCCTTTGTGGACCAGTTCATGCTTTCTCTGAATGTTTGGAGACTACCAGCAGTGGCAGATCGTTAACCTGCATTGTAAAAGTGAGTTTTGCCTACCTAACAATTTGGTAAAAGTGGTTTTATTATGTTCCGTAACTTTTCCGGCATTCATTAGGCATTAGACCATCTTTCTGTTATAAATAAAATATTCAATTTATGTTTTACAATATTACATTACTGCTTTACTTATGAGAGGAAAATAACTAACTGGGTTGGGAGGAGATTTGGTGAGCATAGCTTTAAAATACATATTTAAATTCTGGGAAGTTAATAGAATTGCCCAGTATACCAGCTTTACCTACTTTCCAGAAAAGAAAAGGTTGGTGTGAAGTCAGTAATGAATTCAAACTGTCAGCTCTGCTAATTTTTTTCAGAGTTTTCAGCTGTTCTGAAGACTTACACTGTTTCTAGTTTATGTCCTGTATTTGAACCTTGGCCATTTACTACCTTACTGTCTCCTTAGTGCACCTTAAAAAAAAATAAATTGAGGAACAGTATACTTATGTCTTGTCATGCTTCATTGATTTGAAATAATTTTTCCCATTAATGGGGTATCTAATATTCAGTTTCCCTCCTGCCCATGGTAATGCTTTCAAGTGAGAGTAATAAAACTTTTGGAACGCATACATTCCTGTCCGGTGGACTTTACATCATTTTCTGTGTTGCATTTAAAGTCCAGCTTAAGTAGGGGAGAGTAGATTGCAAGCCAGATCCACTGGGCTAATTATATATCAAAAAAACAGTTTTTTTGTCATCCTCTTAGATAAAGTACAAATTATTTCTCAAACTGACATTATTTAGTGCCTGTTAAATATTTCTGTGGTTCCTGATGTGGTTTTAGGTTTCTGTGTATATAGTGACTGGTTACAGGGTCAAATTGGTTTAGGTTCTTCATCTTTGGGGCTTTGTAAAGCTTGTTATAAAAGCCTGATTGAAAGCTTGGTCCATGAATGAATTCCTGTTGTTAAGACTCAAGTTGGGTATTAATTGAAGCTGTGGCTTGGGTGAGAACTACTGGTAGATGTAAACTGGAAAAAGACCTGTGATAATATTAGTGGGGGAAAAAAATATGCAAAAGAACTGGAATAGTCATTGAGTGAAGCATCGAGGAACAAACCTACCAGACAAGTACCATTATCGTTTTTTAAATGGGCATGCATGCTAGATGTGGTGTTAGATGAAATGGTTATGGATGTCCATTCATCTGTGGAAAAGATGGTTATTTCTGGTTAGCGCATTGCCTTACCTTTCTAATGCCTATCTCACTAATATCGTTCGTACTTGTGTCACCTGAGGATCAGAAAGCTCAAATACACATCATCTGCAACTATTTTGGGGAGGTTGTTTGAAAGCTGAACCTAGCTTTCAATCCAGCCCCATTACCACTGTAATTGTATTATGGAAACTCAATCATCCCAGAGTTCGGAGAGCCAGCTTTGAAGTCGCTGGTATCAATTTTTTTTCAAGATCTGCTTAAATTAAGAAAAAAAAATTAAGTGCTTAAACACCGTTGGTTGTTGAGACTTGAACTTCTAAGCACTTAAGTCAATTGTGAACCTGGGAATGAGGCGCTCAGGATACTGAGTTCTTTGGAGATATGCATTGACCTACCTTCTGTTTAGACACCTGAGTTGTCCCATGGTTTTATTCATTCCTTTGAAGGCTTTCTTCCCTACTATTGCCAAGGAACAGGCAACAGAGGCTTCACTTAGCAAAAAATTCTTGGAGCACAAGGAAACAGTAATGTCAGAAGTCTGACATGGCTGAATTAAGCGCTACGTTCAGTTTTCTTGGGCTAAATCTAGCAATATAGTTTATAAAAAAGCCTTAATTTCAAAATGGATGTAAAGATATGAATTTAACTGTAATGTTCATCATGTAAGGATGTCTGTAGGTGTATTTAATGTATTTTTAATTATCAGGAACAACTTGACCACTTAACAATAGTTAATTACTAAGGTAAATGCAAATAAAATTACAGCAATTTTTTTTTCCAGTGCTAGCATATAGATTTAAATATGCTCTACGTTAAAAAATAAATTTGGTCATCTGATTATCATTGATTTGATTGCTTTCTCGTATCACCAAGTCATTTTTTGTTTGATTTAATTGGCTGTAACTGCCTTTTTCTGAAGATCTGAGAAATCAATTTCCCGACAACCTGGCAGAAGCTCTGCCTGGTAGCAGGCGTCACGGCAGATCTCCTTCCTACTGGCACATGGGCTGGAGCCCTGGATGGAAGGGAAACTCTGGAAACAAATGTGCAGCTTATTTAAACAGTTTTGCATTTTGGGTGGTGTCTACAACGGTCAATGAGGAGATGTCATTAAAAGAAGGCGGGAGATACTTAGGTCCTCTTTCCACTGAGGAGGGACATAACTTTGGGCAAAACTCATCTCCTTTACTTACCCTGTGGTTGAAATAGGGCTAATAAGGCTTATAATTTGTATGCTTAGTATGCAAATTGGCAAAGTAAAGCATCCTTAAAAAATGGCCCGATGAACTTGGTAGGCTATTTTTCCTATTAAATCTGCAAAAGAAGAAAATATCAAAATGCGATTGTCTAATTGCGTCTTCGCAAACCATGTGGTCTAAGTATAAATGCAATTCCTACGTATTATCTCTTTGGAAAAAAAAGTCTTTTTGCCACAAGAAGAATAATGGCAGCATACTCAGCAGGCTGCAGGAGGATGAGATAGCATGCTTGCAGCATTTCTTTGCAGCATAATTGCAGCATCAATGAACCATGAATTCAGCCTAATTAACATAACTGGAACCACTGCAATCATGCTGCCATTCAATTTAGGTTTTGAACATTCTGGTGAAGTATCACGGTTCTGCTGTTTATTGTTGAGATGCTGGAGAGAACTGTCCACTTGCTTTCTTGCTTGTCTTGATGGATTTTTATTATTTCGGGATAACTAGGAAACTTCCGAAATAGAAGATCGTTGGCTTACTGGTTCCATTACTGAATCTACAAACAATTCTGTATTACTTCCTGTAAAAAGTAATGAAACTGTTTAGTATACTATAAAACTCTGAGTAAACATACTAAATTTTCAAGTTAGACACAGGTTCTGAATTGTAGTGGATAACAAATGGCAAATAATCTTGGAACTGTTTTGAGTTCAGGACTGCATTCCCAGAATTTTAAAAATAGCATTTTTTTCTTTTTCTTTCAGAAAAGCCTGGATTTTTTTTTAAATGTGTTGCTCTGTAAAAGACTATTTTTTATTGTTACCATTGGTTGTGCTACAGTAAAATCAGGAAGCTGCAGAAGTATATCAGATACCACTCATCTTGGCAAGAGAGCAAAATAACCAGCTATTTTGGACAGAGAAGTTAAGGAACTGCTGAAAAGAGCAATAGCTGGTAGATGGGAGAGAACAGGAGCCTTCCTGCATCTTGGCCATTGGGCAAGAGGTCCTTAATGGTGGCACTGGAGTTACTTCCAAATGGTACCAAACCAGGAATTACTTCTGCTATTTGTGACAGACCTGAGCTAAAAAGCGTAGGAAGCACTGTCCTGTTATTTTCTTCTCTTTGGTAACTGCAGAAAGGAGAGAATAAACTTTTCCCTTGTAGCTGATTTTGTGTGGCTACGATGATGGTGTTTTAGCACGTCGTCATGAAAATCTGCTCAAAATCAGTGAGGTAGCTGGGGTTTTTTAATGACTTTAATGGGAAAAACAAATTAAATTTTAAAAAGTTTTTCATAAAAAAATAGGTAAATAGAAAAGTTTTGTATTAGGAGCTGAAAATGAATGATTCCGGTTTCCTGCTCAGAAAATCTTCCACACATATGTATGTATACACACAAGCACATGGGATATGTGTTTATATGTGTGTATATGCAGATGTATTTTTAAAAAGTCTGAGCATCTAAAATAGACAGTTCTGCTTTTTCATAGTTGAGAATAATTGTTTCCATTAGATAAGACCAGTCCCCTGAGAGTGAGAGACCGTGAGTTACAGACGGTGGTAAGCAAGTTGGTGATGGAGGGAGCAGGAGTAGGGACGTGGTATGATGGTGGTATTTAGTGCTGCCATGAGGGCTGGTTGTTTGCAAGCTGTTGGTATTGCAGGTATTTAGTAGTTGTTTTTTACTCCAAGGTGGTTTGAAGTGTAGTGGTCTTATCTGGAAGCAATGAATGATGATGATGACTAGGGTGTAATTTCAGATGGAGAGGTAGTGTCCCTGAGAGCTGTTTGATACAGGGTCTTTTTTTGAACTTTGTTTGGTCTAATAATGCCTTACAGGTAGCCATGCTACAAGTGTCACAGGTTGGATGGGTGGGTGGAAGGTGGGTGCTGCTGGAGATACAGCAGTTTCAGGAAAAAGATTCCAAAGTGGTTTTCTCTGTTTTGAGGATCATCTGTTTTTTCCTTGTTTTCAGCCCTTTTCATTCATGTGGCTGATTCAGAAAATTCTGTGTTCATGTCTGACTCTCAGATGCTAGATTTCCATTTGTTATTTTTTTTTTCCTCCTGATGATGTTAACTCAGGAAGTTGGTTGTGACACTTTTCACTCTAAGCATTAGAGTATAAATTTAGCATTAGAGAACTGCAGACCTTTTGAAATAGCCATCTCAGTCATCTGTTGCTTCCTTCTGTGTCCTGATGTGACCCTCAGTCAGCTTCTGAGAACGTAGGAAGCTCTTCCCTATATTTCTGCTGGAGTGACGGTGCAATTTATCCCTGACCTTTCTACTCTTTTCTGGAAGATGCTTAGTGTCTTCTAAGAGTTGAGCATTTTCTTCAGCCTCCTTTTTCTGCTTCTAATTCAAAAACTGTATTTCCCCCCCCCCCAAACCTTATTTGTTGATGTTCACTGCCAGTGACCATCTGCATGTGTAACAAAACTGGGCACTGCTTCTCGTCTGGTTGGATGTTCAGGGTAGATTCATGGATGTACTGTTGGGTTTTGTAGGGTCTCAAAGGCTCACAGAATTAAAATCTTAGAATCATAGAATGGTTTGGGTTGGAAGGGACCTTAAAGATCATCTGGTCTAACCCCCCTGCCATGGGCGGGGACACCTCCCACTAGCCCAGGTTGCCCAAAGCCTCATCCAGCCTGGCCTTGAACCCCTCCAGGGATGGGGCATCCACAGCTTCTCTGGGCACCCTGGGCCACTGCCTCACCCCCCGCACAGGAAAACATTTCTTCCTAATATCTAGCTTAAATCCTTTGTATAGCTCAGAGTAGAGTGCCAGCCTGCACATTGTATGATTATTGAATAAGAAAGTGAAGAAATTTGACCGTTTCACCTTCTTCAGCAGTGGCTCTTCTTCACCCAGTCTGTGGAGTGGCCACAGGATGGTCTGGGGAGTTGCTGTCCTCACACTAGGTTTTAGGTGTCAGTTAATCATTCTCTTCTCTGAAAGCTTAATATGTATCTTAGCTGCGACTCTCGAGTTGAACATTTATTAAAGGTGGGGTCAAGCAGAGGGCTGGCCGTGGCTGAGGAAGGGTTGGAGGAAGTGCAGAGAATAGCTCAAGTGGTTGGTTCCTGGAAGACAGAGTCTGTGATTCATCCATTTGGAAACAAAGGAGGAGAAAGCGGTGCCAATTAAATAGCACCAAAGGTTATGATAAGCATCTAAACTATGGGGAGAGATCACAGTCTTTCAGCATCTTTACTCCCTGCAGCTGCAATGTGTAAACTCAGGAAGAGGACTGAACATTGATACTTTAAAAGTTCAATAGTCATGCTTGTTATGGGATGCAGTTACTGAGAATTGACAGAAAAAAATTTTTTTTGAGAGGTGTTTCCAAGTGGAGATCATGTTTCTAGCAAAACCAGCACACTTGAATGGCTGTCAGATCTGGTAGAAAGAGAGAATAACTGCTCTGTGGTAAAATATATTCAAAGGAAATAATCAGTCTCCTTTAGAACCTGGTTTTTTTTATTATTTATTGTTCATAGGTGCAAATTCTGAAGCACATCAGACCAAATGTCAGAAGTAATTTGAGTGTTTTGTATTTTAAATGGAACTATTTCCACAAAACCTTTTCCACTTATTCCTGCTGCTTTTAAATATTTATATATACTGTTCTGCCTTTTATACAAATTCATGAAGTAAGCTCCTTGAAGACACTGAAAAAAATAAGTTGGTCATTTTTGCTGAAATAAATCGATCAAAAATGTTAAGGAAACACATCTGTAGACTCTATAGGTTGTTTGAATTTGTTTTCAGGCTGAGTGCAAAATCTTTGCCAGTTTTCACCTTTAATGTCTATCACGATGTTATTATGAGATTTTTTTTTTTAATGAGTCATTACTAGGCACTGAACAAGTAAATTAAGGAATATTTTATGGAGAGGCATGTAGAAAAAACCAAAATTGTTCATGAAGACTTTGCTCCATGTCCCTCATGAAGCTAGCTTCGGTAGAAATAACAGAGGGAAAGCCATAGGTAAATGGGAAAAGAAATGGTTGAAAACAAAGAGTGTGGTGATGATGATCTGAAAGCAGGAGCTGAAATTCTGCTGTTCTGGGAACCATGACCTAATGGTGTGGCTGGTGAGCAGATCCCGGCCATCGTGGTTCCTACTGCCTTGTACAACCCCATGCAGTGATGTCAACCACACGGTCCTGCTTAAATAGGTTATGTTAATGCCAAGTCTCTTCTTCATCTGTAGGTCCCGTAGGCTGTCACCTGCCCTCATCTCGAGCCTCAGCAGCACCCCAAAGCCTTTGGCTGCAGCAGGCTCTGCTCCAAGCAATATTCTGAGTGTCCAAAGGAGCACATCCCCTATTAAAAAAAACAACAGCAAAACAGCACTTTGATTAATTTTAAGGTGATTGCCTCTTAAGAGACTCTGAAAACTAGTTTTCAGTTAACAATCTAGTTTACATAAAAGGCACATATTGATGAACTTAGTCCATGGCTTTTTGCTCACTCCCATTGTTCTCCTGTAATTCATGTGCAGAAGCTACAATTTCCAGTGATCTCGCTGTTTACCAAAATCCAATGTACTTGGAGGTTAATGTTCTTGTTACTTTGTGGTGAGAGGTTTCATCTCTTGTTTTCCTCACGAAGGACAATAAAGGAAAAGGAGGAGTGTGCTTCCAGAAAGCACCCAAAGATAGAGATGATCCATCAAGAATTAGCTGAATGCTCTTGTGAGAGCTGAAAGGAAACATTTCATTTGGAGAAAAAGGGGGAAATAAAAGGATCTGGATAACAGAGACAATAGGAAAAGATGTAAAAGATGAAATGCTGGTGTTAGTACAAAAAAGTTTGAGAACCAAAGATGATACAGCAGCGTTATGAAATTAAAAAAAAATTGTATTTATTCACGTGAGTTCTGGTGGAATACCTCTTCAATTAATCATCTTTTATGTATATACGATCATGTACCTTAACTCCAAATCAGAGACAGTTCTGTTAGAATAGCTGATTACACTCAAATTGTAGAGGGGATTTTTTTTCCCCAGAAATTGGTTCTATAAAAAAAAAAAACTGGCTTATTTTGAGAACTCTGGCTTCAAACAAATAATCCAAAATTGATGCTTGATTGAAGCTAAAGAATCAAACACAATTTATTGCTTGTTCAAAATTGTAGTGAGAATACTACCCTTCTCCGTGAAGGACCTTCTAAAAATATTCTAGTGGTTATTAATGGTAACTTGAGTGAGTTGGAAGTATGTACATAATTGATATCAGAAATTTTTAAAGAATAATCTCGGTGTTTTTATACCTGTAGGGCTTAAAGATTGTTTGATTGTGACATATTTGATGTGCAACATCAAACTGTCTATCCAGACTTCTTCTAAAAGTTATAGCTATATCTTTCTAGTCTGGAGGCATGTTCTAATACATTAAATATTTTTATTAATTAATTTGATGGTATAATTTTGAGCCTTCTCAGTGAAACATTTTTTCCTTTGTGCGTTAGCATGAACAGATGCCTACAAAAAGCTTGAAGTTAAGATTTGTGTCTTGAGTCCACTTGGGTTGGGTTTTCTATCAGCAAAGGACTGCAGAACATGAAAGTCTAGCTCTGTGCTGGGGCTGAGATTAGATCTGAATGCAAGGAAAAGCAACAAAGGTCCTCAAATTATCAGAAATCTGCAAATACTTCCTGTGCTTAACCTACACTTTCGTTGCGTGACTGTAAAAAACAGCAAATCTTTGTTCTTTTCCCTCTCAGTTCCCATTCGGTCAGTTCAGAGACAGAGGAGAAAGGTTTTGGGGAGCAAACTCGTTATCAGTCTTCCTACAGTTTCCATCTGATTCTGTCAACAGTGAGTACATCAAAACCACTTTAAGCATAGAAAAGTTTTGTAAAAATTATATATATATACACACACACTTGTATATAATATATATAACATCTAAATTATTCTAAACATAGTTTATGAATGTGAAGTTCCTTTATATCTTTAAAGTTTAGCTGATGTTAGAGTTGGTAAGAACCTAAGCTCTGCTTTTGGACTCGAGAAGGAATTACATCTGCCTTAGGTGGAGTGGAGAAAGAGCAAATGTTTTTCTTGGTAAGATCCCAAAATGTTGAAGTGGCATAATTAGACTTCTAGAAAGTCATTCAGGTTCATCCATTTATGAAAAGCTATTAGGACATTTCTTGGGTGGGTTAGTATTCCAGAAGGCTCTACTAGTCATCGTTATTTAATAAAAGAGGAGAAAGTCTCAAATACCTCTCATCCTTTGTGCCTTGCCAGGAAGGTGTTGGTTGAGCAGCCTTGGGGTGGTCTGGTGGTTTTGGGCACAGGTAGGATCGTTGGCTGTAGGTTCAGCGGTTCGTATAGAGTAGAGAAGACTTTAGCATACATTACTTAAGAGCTGGAAACATGTCAAGAAAAATGGTTCGTAGCTTCTCACAGCTCAACTTGTGGTAATTTGAATCTGAAATAAATTAATAGAGTAATCCTCTTTCTAGATCACCAGCTGCAGAGGTATAATTAAAGAACTTGTGTCCCTATTCACGAGGAACACCTGTATGTAAAGCCATCTTAGAGTTGCTCAGACACGCTGAATCAGACTTCTCTGTCTCAGAACAAAATTGAAAATACAAATATATGGAATGTCCCAATCATCATACTTATTATTTTTTTCATCTCAACAAGGTTACTCTTTGGAAAACCCTCCTAAAAGCAATCCAGTCCTTTCAGTTAAAAGCATATTCATATGGCGACAAACCACTGTTCTTCCATTTCTGTCTGTATTCATCCATTTAAACTCTAAAGCTTTCCAGCTTACTTCTTGGATTCATAGCCAGCTGGCTGCTGTGTGTAATATGAATATATTCTGACTGTGCGCGAGCTGTTTTGTCTTGTTTAACCCATAATTGCGATGTTCACTCCAGGCCACAGCTCACCTGCGTGGATTTAGCCTTGACTGTGCAAGTTCCCAGAGTCAGGACTTGCCATCACCTCGCCTATGTGAGATCTATTATTATTAAAGTCAAAAAACCCCCACCCCACCAACCCCAAAAAGCCCCTCCTGGAACAGAGCTGGATCAAATGAATATGTTCAAGATGGTGGGCCAGAGCTGAGCCAGCTCATGTGGGATCGGTGCCCACTTCTTGGCATTTACAATAAACTTTGGAATGACTTTGTAACATGAATGCTTTAATAGCAAATGGGGGGCGTGGGGGGCAAGGCAAGGAAGAAGGCCATATGAACCTTTTTTTTTTTTTCTTATGAATGCTAGACTGCTGATTTTTTCCAAAGGTAGCCTGATATAAGCGATACCTGTTTATTAGCAGATTTCTGCAGTGTTAGGATGTCAAAGAAATTCACTGGAAGTGAAATTCTGAAATTTCTGCCCTAAATTACCGAATCATCAGTGAGAAGATTTACATTCAAAGGAAGCGTGAATATTAAAATTTGTTAGCATACTTTGCCTTTGTAAGAAATACAATCTATTATTCTTTATGTGACATCGCTGGGCTCTATGAGAGGCAATAGAACCGTTAATTAATAGTAGTAGTCCTGGATAATGTCATAATAAGCCATACAGCATATTAAAGCACGTTTATTCTTGCCAGCTATCAGGAAGAACTTTTTGCCTATTTTAAAGGCCCATTAGACTTGTTTACATACTGGTTTGGAGCTGGTATGCTTTGCTTCCAATGGAACTGCCATTGGCAGGGGCTGAGCCAGACTTCTAGTACTTGACTCCGACGGTATTGAATTTCCCGACTGCTGTACACAGTCAGTAATATATCGCTGCTGCTTCAGGGCAGCCTGTCTCTCTGGGAATAGCGGGTACAACCCAAACCAGTGTAGTCCCTAAAGCTAAAGGTATCTGGGGGTTATTGTCATAAAAATGAAAATAACTGAAATTATATAGATCAGAAGCAATTTTCCACAATGGAAAAAGGTGGTCAAGGAATCAAAAGCATGCCTTCAGGTGTATTACCCAACAGAACAACAAAAATGTGCTGGGCTTTAAATTGCACTAGCAATCTGGAAAGGATTTTCTGACTGGAGCTATGTTAAGTGTTAATAGTGGAACCTGGGTATTTTGTCCTTTGATCTCTCCTTGAGCTCATATAGAATAATAGGATCAAAATAAAATGCCATTTATATGAACACCTTGTTCTTTTGATCTTGGCACGCAAAACTCTGTCTGCAGCTCCAACGTAGCAAACAGTGCATCTGTTCCTTTTACTTGGACCTTCTAGTTTATCATAATTTTTAATAAATGGTGTCACAGCCAATTTTTTGTGTAGTTCATGAACCTTGTTGTAATTTTTTCCTTAAGAGTCTTTAACTACATTTTTCAGAAGAACCATGAATAAGGTAAGCAGGACCTGTAAACTGGTGACTTATGGTCAGTTGTGCTTATGTGTGTTTAATATTTGATGGAAACATTTGTATGCCACTACATTTTAAAAAATCATAGAATGGTTTGGGTTGGAAGGGACCTTAAAGGTCATCGAGTTCCAACCCCCCTGCCATGGGCAGGGACACCTTTCGCTAGCCCAGGTTGCCCAAAGCCTCATCCAGCCTGGCCTTGAACACGCTAGTGTTAAAACTATACACATACATATATATATTTAAAATATTAGTTGTTCTTTGACCACCTGGGCAAAACTGTTGAATGAGCATACTCTGAATAAGATAGAAGGTATGGTTACATCACCCCAAGAATAGTTGGGTTAATTGTGGTTATCAGAGGTGCTAGGTTTTGGATCCCAGCTTTTCCATCAGGAAGGTGGGAACCAAGCCTTTCTCTTCATTGCCCAGGAAAGCCGGTAGAAGTATCACAGGTGGTGGTTATGGATCTCCTTTACTTTTACGCAGAGATCTACAAAACAGATAATCCACAGCTGAATAGGAGTACCTTTCAGCTCTTTATTCCCCAAGGTTGATGGTCAGGAGTGTTTCTTTGTAGGTCATTATTGCCAGCACTTAAAGTAAAGCCTCTTCTTCATGCTCTTTCAAATCTCTTATTAAGATTCTTCTCCACCGAAGGCTTGGACTGCCTGGAAGCAGCTGAGCTGTGTTTATTATGATGATTGATGGTGTCTCATTGTGATCCCTGCTTCAGTTGTTGTAACCTCCAAGGGTCGATGCGATGGGTATGAAGCACTGTGCCAAATGAAAACGAATAAACCCAAGTCCTGCAGGTCGCCAGTGTCATCATTGCTGCTGTCCAGGAAGAGGGATTAGCGAGTGGGAAGAAACCCTAGCTGGGAGAGATCTGGTGGCCAAGCAGTATCTTGGGCGTCGAGTGTCTCAAGCTTTACATCCCACTGTAATTTATATTTAGCCATTAAGCTTATTAGATAGGAACAGTCAGCTTGTTCTACAGCGTGTGCTGGGAACACTGTGGTGTAAGTGCTGGGTAAGCGTTTAGACTTCTGCTGCCATTGAGGTTGCTGAACGTGAGCTATTTGTTGTGGACTTTGTTGGATCTCAGTCTGCTGTGAGGCAGGAGTGTTCCTGACAGCCGTAACCATGGCTAGAACCTAAACTTTATTTTTATAAAGTAGTACCATGTAATTCATTATGTATAGTAAAGATACTCTGCTCTAACTGAGCTAGTTGGAGCACCGAAAGCAGCATGGACGTATCTGCGTGGTACTGCACTAGGATGAGCACATCCTGCTGAGTTCAGGTACCTGTGCTAATGCAGCCTCCAGTCCTTCTGCTAATTAGTACAGAGCTGCTGGAAGAAAGTTTGATGCCGTAATTGTCCAAAAGGTGGTATCTGTCCACCTCTTAATTTTTGCAGGATATCTGTCCCTCTTCATCTTTCTCCAGTTCTCATTTTGTGTGGCTGGATGGTGTCCGTGGTCCCAGAATTCAGACCTACCTTTTTGCATTAATTAAAGGAAGGATGTGAGACTTTTTTTTAAATTATTATTTAAAAAAAAAAAAAGTGAAAGAGCTACAAAGATTCCTAGTTTTTTCTCCTTACAGTAAGAATGGGGTTGCCCTAGTTCTGTGGTTAGCATGAAACAAATGGGCTCTGCCATGAAGTCAGTGGGGTACAAGTTAATACAAGGTAGTAAAGGAATAATAATAAAGTAAATCAGCACGGTCCATCGTCTTTTATGACAAACTCAATATGATCGTCTTGCAGTCTAAGGCGCTGCCACAAATGGTATTTTTTGATGCCTGGATAAGTCCAGTTTACATATGTACAAAACGTATGAAAAAAAGTTATAAAAGTGCTTAGTATTTTACTTTTTTTTTTCCTTGAAAGTAATTTGCTATTGTTCAAACTTTCAGCTTTCACTGGTTTTGTTTCCAAAAACCCCAAAAGGAAGAGAAAATAACAAAAGTCCATGAAGGCAAAAGGGATATGTTCTCATTTCAGTTCACAGAATTTCCTGCCTTTAAACAATACAAATATATGCCCTCAGGTTTCTAACATGCTGGAAGGATACCGAATCCTTGAAACAGATCAAATTAAAAGCAAGTCCACTATAGTAACAGCGAGTTTTACCAGCACTTCCCATAGATCTCAACAAGAATTCACTGGGTTTTAACCATGTTGCCAAGCCTTACAAAATCCGAAACGGCTGACTCCGTAAATGAATAAATGCTCAAAAGCAGCAAATTCTAGGCTGAATTGGGTACAAATAAAATCTGATGCTTAATAGTTGTTCCCTCTTCGCTGCAGGCCC
>WKFP01014762.1:157028-165548 GCA_011057875.1 Pterocles orientalis | reverse complement strand
TCCCACGGTCCTCAGGGCCAGAGGCAGTTGACCATCCATTTTGAATGCCCTGTGGTTCTTTCTGCTTATTTGAATGTTGTATTGATGACAAAATGTGTTTTAGATTTTTTTGTGTGTGTGCATATAATTATTGTTTTTAATTAGTTTCTCTAGCTTTTCTGGTAAAACTTTCTTCAGTTAAGCCTTCAAGTGAAAGCAGGCTTCATCGCTTATTTATTTCTGGGGGTACTTGGGAAAGTGTTAAATAATTAAGGTGAAATATGCGTTTCCCTGAGAAACGCCCAGAAGTTTGCGTTTGCGCCGTCGAGTGAATTATCAAAAGCAGATGTGAGCAAGTGGAACATTTTACATAAATTGATTAAAATCATTATTTACCTGTAAGTTATAAGAAGGGCTTAGTTGCACTAGTTTGTTGCCAATATGTACTGCCAATAATCTGCCAAAAAGCAGCTTGCTGGCAGAATCCCTGGAATGGTTAGCTTATGCTTGCGCAGAACATTACAACCCCGAGTCAAATGAAAACCTAC
Organism: Pterocles orientalis; assembly: GCA_011057875.1. Classification (NCBI taxonomy): domain Eukaryota; kingdom Metazoa; phylum Chordata; class Aves; order Pterocliformes; family Pteroclidae; genus Pterocles; species Pterocles orientalis. The sequence continues at coordinate 165,021 of WKFP01014762.1, read as the reverse complement.
TATAAACGAACTCTTTGATGGTGGATTCGCTGGAATATGTTCTTGATATATGGTATACAGTTTATATGGATTATGTATACTGTGCAAGAAATATGGCTATCTATTAAGGGTAACGTGATACGTAATCGGTCAGGACAGTTATTGTTTTCGGTATTTGCTATGAATAAGATCATACGGTGACTGTTCAGTTTTAACATACAGACTGTTCACGTGCAGCCCGGAGCATGCTATTTGTTCAGTGAATACGGAAAGGCTATTGAAAATGGAAAATATCTGACATCTATACAGAGTCATTTTAAAGGCAACTTTTCTTTTAGGGACAATTTATACATTACATAAACTTATATTTTTCATCCAAGTATCATTTCGAGACTAGCAAGCTTAAATATTGGAGGCCATAGGGAAACATAATATTACGATAATGTTCTTTGGTGCGGTTTGGAAGGTTTTAGGAAACATTTGGAAGTATTTTTCTCATAAAGTCACTTAACTATTGAAGTGTTATGATAGCACTCCCTTCTGCATTGCGTATGTTAGAAAACAGCCTGGTTAAAGGGGACATCCATCCTATATATCCTAATTAGAAGTATTTCCACAAAACAGGAAATTATATGTTACAGGATCCTGGATTAGTTTTAATTTAAAAAAAATAAAAGAAAAAAAGGCAAGATGATTTAAGGTGTGATATCAGTTTTCAAACCCCCATTTCCAGTTCTGTTCAGCAAGAAGAGATACGGTATTGTTGGAGCTATATGTCAAATTTGCATTTTCTAAATAAGCAGTCAAGAGCTGAGCTGGTTTTTTTCTCTTTAAGTAAGCACTAATAAACATGACCAATCCTTTAGGATCCTAAAGAACCTTAAAAACCTTGCAATTCTCAGAAGCCTAACTTTTTTTTTCCACTATAATGTAATTTCATTCTTTTGAACTTCTGCAGAAGCAGAACTTAAGTCAACAATTTTGAAATTTCTGGCAGTTGTTATCAAGGTGACTCCTAGTGCTCCAGAAGTTTATCTGTTACCTTGCAGTGTCGGTGTAGCAGATCTACACAGTCATGATATTTAATTATAGAGAAAATTACTTTTTTTTTGAACTATCAATTAATTCATGTGTTTGTATCTTGTGCAAAATAATGCATGTTATTTTCATCAGTATTGTAAAATACATATTGCAGTTCATTAACATCTTTCTGAGGAATTTGTAAAGTGTTACCATTTCATTTGTTGAGAATGATGTTCTTAGAAATTCTAACTGCACAGATTCTTATGTTTAGTGTTAAAGTATTTCAGGGAATTGAAGACTTCAAGAATAAGATATTTATGGTCAAGCCTTTGACTTCAGTGGGTCCAGAGTCTCCCTTCCAGTATTAAAATGCAGAGTAATCACTATCTGATTTTTTTTTCTGCTTAAGATATTGCTTAAGATATTGTTGAAGTCATTTGTCAGGAGTAAATATGTAAGAAAGTCTAATAATCCCACAAGAACTGCATTAAGCTAGATTTGCTTTTGACTGAAATGATGTCCAACAAGAGCAGCAGCACAGAGGGCTCGAGCCAGAAGAGCTTAGACTTTCAGAGATAGATTTGGAGTAGTTTCACCTGCTTTTGCTCCTGTTTTGCATAGTTTGACTGCAGGGTTGTGTTTTGGAAGATGGCACCTTTGTGTGTATTTAAGGGAATAAGAGTTGAAGAACACTTTATTTCAAACCTGTCTAGGATGTAGACTTTACAGTGCCTCCTGAGGAGTAATCCCAATGTGAAAAATTCAAAGGTAATATTGAGGGGAAAGTTAGCGACCGGTTTGTCCATCCTCCTTATATTGAGGTCCTCTCTGCCTCATCTTCCCCCCCCACACCTACAGAACGAGTTACCACCTGAGTCAAACCCAACTGCCTGCAGTTGGTCTGGGTCCAGCCTCTCTTTTTGGGGAGCGTCCCTGGATCTTGCCTACTCATCAGGCACACACCGCTGGGGTGATGAGGGTCGGTGCATTCAGCTAATTTGTTGCTAAATGAGCAATATTTTGGTCCATTTGTCTGAAGGAGGTCAGACCTCATGACATCCTTCCCCTGGTGTACGCTCTGTTGTATAGATTATATCACAGAATCACAGAATGGTTTGGGTGGAAAGGGACCTTAAAGATCACCGGGTTCCACCCCCTACCATGGGCAGGGACATCTCCCACTAGCCCAGGTTGCTCAAAGCCTCATCCAGCCTGGCCTTGAACCCCTCCAGGGATGGGGCATCCACAGCTTCTCTGGGCAACCTGGGCCACTGCCTCACCACCCGCACAGGAAAACATTTCTTCCCAATATCTCATCTAAATCTGCCCTCTTTCAGCTTAAAACCGTTGCCCCTCGTCCTATCCCTACATTCCCTGACGAAGAGATACCCCATCTTTTCTCTCCCTGGCCAGGACACAAACATTAGGAAGGAAGATGTCCTGCTGCTGCTATCGGCTTTACCCCTCTACCACATCATTGTTCACCTTCTAGTCCCTCCTGGAAGCTGCTAGCAGCAAGGTCTCTCACATCCTTAATTTCTGAGTGCAAAATGTTCATCCTTGGCCTTTGACAGTAGTTAAAACTTGACTGGACAGGGCTCTGAGCAACCTGGTCCAACTGGATGGGCTTTGAGCTCAAGGTTGGACCAAAGACCTTCCAACCTTGGTGATTCCCCGAGTCTGATCAGTATTTCTTCTGTGTTGTGGAAGATAGTTGAGAGAAGAAAATGGTCACATCTCAAATAATATTTCCATACTTCTGTATCTTGCAGTTTGCAAACAGGGAGGTCTGTGTACACCCTACTTGTCCTACCCAGGGAAATATATTTTCTGCTGTGCTGCAGCTCAGCCGCAGACCTTGTATTTTCTTTTGCCGTGCCCTTCCCAGTGCTTAATCTTGGCTCTGTTCAGTTTTCTTTCTGTTCTCTCTCTCAGCTCCTAATCCTTGTCCATGCTCATAAGCCCCTAATATTTATATGGCATTATCTGTGTGAGAGATTACTGCTGACAAGTAATCTCTTCCCTCTTCTGAATGAAGAATTACAACCATTGCAAAAGATCAGAAAGTGAAATTAGATCCCCGAAAGTATGTGACAACTTCAATAAACCCTAATATCAAATTCTCTAAATATTGGGGAATCTTCTTTTGAGCTTTTAGGTTTGAACTGTAGCACAGCTTTGGGACACCTGACTGCACTCAGTGACTCTTGTTTTTTTATTATAGAGCAAAATGTGACACTAGTTGTAGAGAGAAAAAAAAAATTTAAAAAAATCACTGAACTAAGACTAGTCTCTGGGTTCTGTAATTTGTTGCAATCTTTCAAGAAGTAGGTAAATACAAATGCAACAGCTTTACTGCTATCACGTGGTTCGTAACATTAAATATAAAAATATAAATTTTTATAAAAATATAAAAGCAAATAAATACTAATGTAGTTTCTGTCTGATCCACGTTGGCCTCCAGATAACTGCTTTCATTATTTTTCTTTTTTTTTATCCCCTTACAACAGAGTGGATGAAATTCTGGGTTTTGAAGAAGCTCAGATATATCCATGCAGCTTTGCTGTTTGTACAGTGCTTGGCCAGTAATAACTGTGCATGGTTGTGTAGTTTTGCACCCATTTGTAGTAATTGCAGGAAGAAATTCAGCATGGGAACAGGATAAATTGAAGGAAGCAGAAAAAGAAAGTGTAAAAGTGGAATTTCCCTGTTATTGGTAATGACAAAAGCGACTGTCCATTGCAACCATCCTAAGCCAACTAGACTCCAGGTATTAGCATCACAGGAGCTCTGCAGGAGCCTCGGTAGTGTTTTGGGTCATGTAACTTCTACTAGAAATGTTACAGTTGGCAAAGAGACATTTGTGATCCTGTTTAAGGAAAGACAAAGGCAATTCTCAGACAATGAGTTGGTTAAGTTGTGCGTTATGCTGCGATGGAGCATCAGTGACGAAGGAGACGCGGCAGCTCTAAAATGTGTGTGCTCCAGCTCCAAAGCCTGGGGAAGGCTTCTGATATATATCATGATGACAATCTCCTTTTGTTATTTTTAAAGCTTTTAATGACAGTATATTTACAAAAAAATAAACCCATTGCACTTTCAGAACTATCTTGAACTTTGCATCCAAATGTAGCTACAGTTACAGAAGGGCCAGCTCTTATGAAGTCAAGTTCTCTTTTCTTTTTTAGCTTATACCCATTCTTACAAATTATCCTTGCTCGTCGAGAACAACTATTCAAAGTCGTATACAACACACAAAACTTGTCTAATATGATCTAGCCTAAGCCAGTGCTCCAGTTAGTCTTTCTAATGTGGTTTCTATTCATCAAGTGGTGACGACACGGCCCTTCCATCTTTTTTTTTTTTGTCGTTGTTTTTAATAAGATGGTGCACAAAGTGACTCTTGGTGCCACAAAAAGAAACCAGTTCTCGTAAGTAGTTTGTTATTAGGGCAAATGAAATGCTGTGAATAGACACATAGGATGTGATGTAGCAACATGTTAGGAAAAGAAGCTGGGGAAAATGCACGTGTCTGCTTCAACTAAAAGTATGTGGGTTTCCTCCGAGTGGGGTTTCATGGCATAAATGGAAAGAAAATATATAATACATAGTTTAGGGAGTTTTAAAAAATCAGTTATACAAAATGGCAAATGTTTAGAGTGAAACTCTGGCTTTTAGTATATGGAATTTTTATTATATGTGAACTTAGTTTAATTTTTAACCCACCCTTTTAACTAAACATCATACTCAGTATGCAAAAATTGAAAGTTTTCAAGGCTTTTTGGAGTCTTCAGAAAGTTTTAAAGTTGATGGTTAGATGTCAGAGATCCTCAAAAATCTGAACAAGTAGCAGAGAAATAGTTTTGAAAAATTTTGAAAACAAGTCGTGGTACTAAAATAAGATATCCAAGTCTCTCACTGTTTGATCTGAACTTTCAGTATTTAAATATGTGTGAGTTATGCATAAAAGTAAAACATTTTTCATGTTTTTTTTAATATAAGAGACAGTACCTTGTGGAATCTGTTGAAAGTGTTAATATTTGTATGCTTTGGTGATAATTTTTTTCTGGGAAGTTTCACGTGTACAAAATTTCCCTACCCCAAGTTAATAGTAACGATATAATCCTTCTGCTGTATTAAGAATAGAATAATGTGGCATTTGTCTTATGTGACTAGTGTGTGTTGTAATGAAGGTTACAAAAAGTGATGCATCCTTCTCGATAACTAAATCCTACCTGTCTCCTGGGGTAGCTCTCTAGCTTGTTTTTTTAAAGCCATGGAATGGTTTGGGTTGGAAGGGACCTTAGAGATCATCCAGTCCCACCCCCTGCCATGGGCAGGGACACCTCCCACTAGCCCAGGTTGCCCAAAGCCTCATCCAGCCTGGCCTTGAACCCTTCCAGGGATGGGGCATCCACAGCTTCTCTGGGCAACTTGTTCCAGTGTTTCACCAGCCGAATCATAAAATATTTTGTCCTTATATCAAGGCTTTTCAGCCTGTGTCTGCTCCTACCCTAGCTTTACTGTTTTATCCCCAGCCTCTCTGAGGTTGTATCTTCTGAAATTTAGACAAGGATTAAAAAAAAAAAAAAGCCTCTGTTAATCTTTGTGGGGTAGATATGGGCTCCAAATAAAGCACTGGAGCACTTTTTTTTTTTTTTTTCCCCTCCAGGTTATAGACCTCTGGATGGTGTGTAGAAGTCCTGCAAGCTCTTGATGTTTATAAATGACCAAGATCTGGGCAGGTACTGGATGGAGAGATGACTCTGTCTGGAAGGTGGCAGAAAAGAAAAATTAATGTGAGTCTGGAAAAAGAAAAATAAGACCAGCTCTGGAGCAAAAAATGTTCTGGAGAAAAATGTAAACACAAAAAATGTGCTAACTAGACATTGTCTTTCTCCAGCAGGCTTTTGGGAAATGCACGCGAACAGGTTTAGAAGATTTCATGTTGTTATTAGTTTATTTTCAGGTCATTTATTTAAGTGTCATAAAGAACATTAGCTAGTGGTTAGGGACTACAATATCCATTATATTATTCCAATCATGTGGACAAGTTTATACTACGTATGATTTACAATGGTCTTTCTGCAGTTAAAATTGTTATATTCAGGTACGAGGTTTTATACATGGTTGTATCCAGCACCATCCAAGTGGCTGAGCACAGAGACGTCTTTCCAATCAAAGTCCGAAAAAATTAATGCTTTTACACGGACGCTGTGGGTTGCAGGGAGAGCTGTTTATGGCTCTCTGCCTACATCCTTTATCATGTCTCCACTGTTGTTAGTAAAATATACAGAACTACTTTATGCCAAAACAATGGAAGCTAATGCAGATAACTTGTTCCAAAGTTAACTATCAAATAAATCTTTTTTTTTTTAAACTGTTAAGTGAAATGGTGTTCTAAAACTTTTAAAAAATTGTCAAGATGATGAATACTGTGTGTGTAATACAAGTAAATACCGCGGAATTGATTGCGCGCACATGTCTTAAATAAAGGATATTAAATAGTTTATTCCAGAGAGAGATCGGTGAAGTTTTATCTAATATTATTAAAAATTCTGCAATGACGGATCAGATTTATAAGGCCTGAAAACTAAGAAGAAAACCTCTTGAGAAATAGAAATGGTACACTGGGTGGATGATTGGCTGGGAGACTAAAGACAGGCAGGGCGATACAGCCTGCCTCGGTAGTCCGACCTCTCACATGTCAGGCAATTCTTGATGGCAATGATTTCCAAAAGCTGTTGGTTAAATTTGGTTTGGTAAATCAGTCCTCTCAATTCAGTCCCAGACTCAGTGGTTTAGAGAAAATCCCTTAACCCATTTCTCCTCCAGCTTTTCCCATGCGTAAATATATAAAAGTATATCCTCACAGGTATGTGAGGTCATTTAAAAACCTTGTCAAATGTCAAATTCTGTTACGAATACCAATATATTGCTCTTGTTGAATTGTCCCTTCCTTCCATGCACAAGAGATAACTAGGTGAGCTAAGGCACACAGGAGCATCACGGAACATCTGGATTCGTGTTCTTACTTCAGAGGAGCCACCACCGACCAGTTTTAGGTCTATAATTCAGCTTAGACTGTCAAAACACCGAATTAACTGTTAAGAGCATGTACGTATGGAGTAGCCAGAGACAGGAACAGAGGAATTCAGCCACGATGAATTTCTGCTTTTTTGTTCTGAGAATTTATACTTTTATGTTCTGAGAATCTGAGGGTGGCTAAGTTGCTGAGATAGGAATGGTTTAAGCCAGGCTCGTTGGGGAACCTCTCGTGTTTATGACGTAGGTGATGGATTTGGATGAGGCTGCTGAATGGGATGGAACTTTTTCCGATTGTATCTACAGAGCATCTTCAAGGGCAGTGGGAAAAAGGTCGATCTTGTAGGTGATTTGGTCAGTGGCTTGAAAATGTAGATAAATATGAAAATTTATCAAGGCATGCACATTACGGGGGGTAGTTACATAGTGACTGACTTAGGGAAGGAGATTTAGTGTGTGCATGTTCGTATTTTGGTAGCGATTTTGAAGAAAAAAAAAGTCTTTTTTGCAGTTAACGTGCTCCGTTACAGGGTGAAGTGGATGATTCTGGTGTTTAGGAATATTTGTTTTGACAGAGAGGGAAGGGAGTGGTTTGTTCACAGCCCTGAAACGAGCTGTGATGGAGTAAAACTGGGAAGAACTGTGGAGGAGGTTGATAAAGTGGAGCAAGTGTTGGCTTTAGTAAACAGCTCAGTAAACAGGCTGTAGTGTGTAAACATTTAGAAATGAAAAGGAAACGGCAAATTTAAATGTCTCTACTTATCTGGGAGAACCATAATCACACTGAAAGGCATGGAAGTAAATAATATTTGGGTAAATTAACTGGAGGGACAGGCAGGCGTTTGGAGCGAGGATCCCATGGTGGCTGTGCACATAGTTCTCTTTGTCTTCATTTAGAAGAGTCGTGTTTGAATGAAGGAGCTTCACTCGAGTGTTTCCTGGGCAG
>WKFP01014762.1:134528-152028 GCA_011057875.1 Pterocles orientalis | reverse complement strand
CTGCTAATAGAAATGACTTATGGCCAAGGATCCGGAGAAAAGGCTGCGACGGGTTTCCGAGATGCTTTCTTGGAAGGGCTTATGCCAAGGATTTCCTCTTCCTTTTGTGCAAATGGGCTTTGCTGGAAACAAGAGAGCAAAATCATAGAATCACAGAATGGTTTGGGTTGGAAAGGACCTCAAAGACCATCTAGTTCCACCCCCCTGCTATGGGCAGGGACACCTCCCACTAGCCCAGGTTGCTCAAAGCCTCATCCAGCCTGGCCCTGAACCCCTCTGGGGATGGGGCATCCACAGCTCCCAGCATTCAAAATTCTGGTAATCGATGGAGAAAGCTCCTGGGTTGGGTCAGAACTTCCTGCTGTCCCATGGGTTTTCGTTGCAAGGTGATAAAATACTTTGTTTGGTGAAGGGTGAGTGCGTTGGGATGGCATTGACCAATGTGGTGCAATCCTGCTCTCCCCCCAAAAGCTAACCCACTGGCATTTATATTTTGACATTATTCCTTCTCACTGTCCCGTAACAAGGCCGTAGACTTTCGCCAAAGCCATTTTGGCTGTAATTGGGTGTTCCTTGGCTCTTTTTGCATGCAAGCATGACGGCGGATGTGTAAAGCTGCAAACTTGTTGCACCCCCAACCATGGTCACATCATCCAGGTGACGCATACGTAATTTTATTACAAGATTGGAGCCTCTTGACTTCTCTCTTCCATGGAGAAGACCTGCAGTGCTTCTTTCAACTCAAGGCGTTCACTCGGGGCGTATTTCTTTTTCCCCTGTGCACACTGTATCATCTCAGCAGTTAAAGACTTGATAAGAGAAAGTTGTCAGAAATCAATTCTTCTTCCCCTAATTGTACGGGCATGATAAAAGATCGCACGGGGAATCTGCAAGAATTTACACACACATGCAAACAAATAGCTGCTATCAATTCATGTGGAAGATCAGATAAGCCTGTTATCTTGTGTCTGTATGTACCGGTGTGTGACAAGAACATGGGGAAGGACATGGGGCAGGAGATAAGGGAGCAGGAGGAACAGTGGTGGAAGTCATGATGAGGAGATTCAGAAGAAAAAAAAAAAGATTGCAAAAATTATCTGAAGGTTTCTGGTCTAATGGAAAATGGTGTGTGTGGAGATAGTACTGTACCCAGTTTTTCCTGTTTTTAATTCAGAGTATCAAAAAGTCAAATAGCTGAAGAAATGAGTCTCCCAAGTAACAAGAGATAGGAGAAGAGGAAATGGCCTCAAGTTGCACCAGGGAAGGTTTAAAATGGTTATCACAAAAAAATTTCTTTACTGAAAGGTTTATCAAGCATTGGAACAGGCTGCCCAGGGAAGTGGTTGAGTCACCATCCCTGGAGGTATCTAAAAGACGTGTAGATGTGGTGCTTAGGGACATGCTTTAGTGGTGGACTTGGCAGTGTTGGGTTAATGGTTGGACTCAATGATCTTAAAGGTCTTTTCCAACCTAAATGATTCTATGATACTATGACGTTGGCAGTGCAATATAGAATTTGTGTAGTTACTGTTTGCCTTTGAATTCAGAATTCAAAACTCTTTAATACAAAGAAATTTGAAAATACAGCTTCTTTTATACAGTGAGGAAAGTATGACTTGGGTATAGATTCACACTGTCAAATATTTTGGACCAAAGTTTATCCCATCAAGACACCAAAAGACATAGAGTAAGTGCTCCACCTAGAAATCGCCTTTGAGTACTCATAAATGCCCTTAGCCTCAACAAGCATTCTGAACATAGTGAGCAGACTGCATGTAGAAGAAGGGGCTGTAGTCCTACTCCTCCCTGCTGGGTGGCCACTTGTGCAATGTCCTACAAGGAGGTTAGAGGTTGTGTGTTGTCAAAGGAAGGTAGAAAACCCATTTCAGGGGAGTCATAGTGGACTGGGGCTGTTCTGCCCCTTTGCACTGGAAAGTGGTGGAGAAATTGGCTCTAGATTCGTGCTGAATGGTTTCCTGAAGGGAAGCCTCATCTTTGAGAAGTGACTGATTCTGGCAAGTTTAATCCATAAAGGTGAACGTAGTGGATAGGTAAGACAGAGTGAAAGCAAAGGCTTAAGGTGCAAGTGTTTATACAGCCTTCACTAAAAGGTGCCAGATACAATAAAAAGCCTGTAGGATGTGAAATAACAATTTCAAAATGGAAACTTTATAGCTGTGTCTAAGAAAACCTACCTAATACTCCCAAAGAAAATGGTGTTCACCAGGACTGCAGTACTGATGACATGTGGTGAATGAACTAGAGCCATGGAGAGATGTCTGGTTAAGTAGAAGCTGACACCCTCACTTCTTGAACACCTAACTTGAAAAGAGAATAGTCTAGCTTCACTTTCATGCAAGCTGGAGTTAAGTTTGAGAGCAGATATTAGGGTTGGTGGTTTTTTTTTTTTTGTACCAAATAAGAAATGTATTAAATACTCTGAGAAATTCAGATTTCAATGTTAACTGGAAGGGCAGTTTGGAAGTATCTGTTCTTCAGCTGTTCATTTGGTGAAGTCCAACCTTGACATTTCTTCCCATGGCCAGGGATTGAGGTATCGAACCCTCCCAGTGGAAGATGCAATGTTTCTCCATCACTCTTTCTAAGAGCTTGTAGAAATGTTCAGCATGTAATGAAATCCTCTCAGGTGTGAAGGTTCTCCTGCTGTAGTGAATGTCTCAGCATCATTTTTTTCCATCTTTCTTTTAGTATGTTTCTTGAAGGGCTATGGGAAGTTGATAGCGCAGGAGAGAAAACATCTCTAATTTTGATAATGGCAAAACAGATGCTTTGTATTGCCTCTACATTCTTCAGCTAAAAAGCTAGATATAATTTTGAGCAGTTTGTCATGTTTATAGTATGGGCAGACCCTATAGCAAGTGTTCCAAGAGCAATAATTGGCCTTACAAACCTCTCTTAGTTCCCTTCCTACCTGATCTCCCATTGAGATGTGGGTAACTAGGGATGCAGAAGAACTGTCCTGTAGTCACAAACTAAATGTAAACCTATCAATTCTGAAGATTTTAAGACAAACCCTTCATCCTGTGATAGAATTAGGGTTTGAGTGGTATTTTTTCTCATATTATTTCAATCGTCCAAGCTGCTGATTAGTAGTTGAAGCAGTTTGCTCAGCTGGTGTCAGCAGTGTACGAAAGAAAAGGGGAACTATCTCAGAAATACAAAGAACTAAAAGATTTTTGTGATGTGTTCTCACTCAGATGTATACTTCAAATTGCATTCCCTCAGTTGAGGGAAATAATTTCAGTTTACCGTGGTCACAGTAGAAAGCAGTCGTCTTCTCAAATGCCTTTTTTCATTAACGTAGATACATTTCTGAGATGAGAAACGCTGTTTCTTCTAATTACGGTTACATGTAGTTAATTTCCTTTTTTAAAAGCTCGGTGTGAAAGGCAGTTTCCTTTAAAAAAGGGGTGTGGGGGAAGGAAGGAAAAAGTGATACAGCTGATGTTCCTGTTGCCTTAGCAACAGATTTATTTATTAGGGTCTGAAATGACATGAGTTAATATACCACATACCTGCTGATTGGCAAACTCTCCTATTTCAGCTCCAGTTGACAATTAAGTCCTGGACAGCTACAGCCAGGGGTTAATGTTACTCATTAGGAGAACTAGGTCATTACTGGGAAATCAAGGCACTTAAGGCAGCATGGATAAAATACAAAATTCAACATCTCAAGGAGTGAGGGGTTTTATGTTAATTAACCTTATTTTCTTTTCATTAAAAAAAAATCTTTCATATATGCATATGACAGTGGATCAATTAATTGGGGAAAAAAATAAAAGTAAGATGTAGTTTACTTTCCTCTCCTAGTTGTCTTCATTTCCTTTGGAAGGGTTTCATTATTTTATGGAAAATTCTTATGTCTATATGATGAGTAAAAAGGGTATTAAAATTAAGAAGGGAATCATCATGGAAATCAGCTTTACCACAAGGGAATGAGCAAATAAAAGCCCTGGAAATGAAAATAAATAAGCTTTGCTAATACCTCACCTAAGGAGCAGAATATAAGCCCATCAGAGCTTGGAGATATTTAGAGGTACTTCTTTGCTTCTTTATTAAGCAGTTACATAGTTATCTGACCTTCAGAAACCGAAACTTTAGGGAACTAAATCCAAGTTGTTGGTAAATATTCTATTTACAGAAAGCTGCTTGGTGGTGTAGCAGACAGTAACTTGTGTACTTAGCAATTGGCTTCTGATTTCCAGGAAAATTAAATATATTCTCTGAAAGTTTTATTAAGATATCTGAGTAGGAGTTTTAACTTGATAAGTCATAAGTGATTTAATAAAGCTCTCCTGAAAGCCTTTATTTACTAACTTTTAGCAGACTTCATTCTGATACTGGAGAATTTAATAGGCTGAAAAAGAATCGTATTAAAATAAAACTTATTTTTTTACTCATTTCTTCCCCAAATACACTTACTTCTTTCAGTTCTGCTAAGCTCTCTACCTTCTTTTCTGTATTTAAGCTCTAAGGCCCAATTCTGCTTCTCGTTCTGTGTAGAACAATTTGGCGTTACCCCTTTTTCCACTCCTGTAAAGTCAAGGTTGAAGTAGGGTCTTACCTGGGTGCAAGTCATAAACCCTTGTATCAGATGGTGAGAGCACTGTTACCTGCAACAAAAGCAAAATTAAAGCCCTGTGGGTGGTTTTCTGCTCCATGGGATGGTTTTATACTCTGCTGTACCTGTTTTCTTAAATACAAGAAAAAAGTTAAGTACTGTAAAGATTGTGCTTAAAAATATCCCATGCAGAAGCCTTCCTTCTTCACTCCCTCCGTGCTACCCAGATGCTCATAGGGCAGCTGCTACAGTGCTGTCCTCTGAGGACTGTTATAATAAATATTTCAGCCATGGTTGAAAAACTGGGGTCAATGTAAGACTACAAATGCATCACCTGGGCAGTTGGAGATTATTTCAGTTGGGACAGAAGTATCAGTTTGCTGTAAAAGCTCCAGTAAGCCTGGCTCTGCCTTCTTCCATGATGGTAGACTCATTTTATGGTGTCTTTCTTCTCTGGTGCAACTGTGAAACCCAAGTCTCTGAGCAGAAATGGACATGAACTGGTGGGACTAAGGAGTCCTCGCAAGACTCTGAAGGAAGAGGGCTAGCGCTCTTCCACCTCTTGCCATCAAAACAATCCTTCTCTGCTCCATCCAACCAGGCTGGTCTTGGCCTTTCTCTTTCAAACCTTTTCCTTTTCTCTTTGCTCTGCACAGTTCCTTGGGCATCTCCTCCTGTATGATCTCCTTGTGCAGCAAATTCACAGCTAATTTTTCTCTTCTCTAGTTTCTCAACCTTTCTCTGTCTCTGTCGTTTTAGTCACCCCTCCTTGGCTGTGCAAGGGACCTTCTACAACACATGGGCCCCTGTTTCTTCCCGAGCCCTGTTATCCAATCTGACTGGTTTGTCTTCGTGGTCTCTTACACTGGTGACCTTGTTCAGCTTGTCACATTTTTTCCCCATATAGAATCACAGAATGGTTTGTGTTGGAAGGCACCATAAAGATCAAATAGTTCCAACCCCCCTGCCATGGGCAGTGACCTTCGACTAGGCCATGAGCTGGCCTAGTGCTGTATGTTTTCCCCATCTCCTTTGCTTCTTCGGTGAGTTCGCTATTTCTTTGTCATGGTATCCTTGCATAACTGGTCATATGGATCAGATCTTATTTGTCGTCTTTGCTTTATTCTCATTCACATTTTAGAGTTTTAGTCAATCTAGAAAAGCATGTGTTACCATTACCACTTTCTGTCTCTTCAACCTATCTCTTACATTGCCTTATTTTCTTAACCAAATCTTCCATTTTCTTGTTCCTTATTTTCGTTGCATCTAAAACGTTCTTTATTCTGCAAAATTCAATCATTTTATTCTGAATCCAGTAGAGGAATCATTGAAAGTGAAGACAAGATCTGTGTTTTCAGTTCAGACGTTAGATTCTGTCTGGGTTTTAAAAGCCTCACCTGTGACAGCAAGACTGTCTTGCCCAGCTTTAGGCTAAGGTGTGCCCAAGACACGTGGACTGTTCAGTGACCAGGCACAAAAAGAAATTTTTCAAAGGCTTTGGCTACATTTTTAGGTAGATTTCTAGCACATGCAACAAAAATAATATCTTTGACTCAAAATCAAATGCATCCAAATATTCAGTCCTTACTCTAAAATAAAAAAGGTTCAAATAGTTAAAACAGAGGTTTATTGGAAGTTTAATATATGCAAGATATGGTTTGCAGTTTTAGTGGGTAGTCTTTTTTTTTTAATTTTGTTCTTTATGTGTTTGGGAAAACTTTTTGGTAGAATTTTTCTAGATTGTAGTCCAAGATAGCCTTAGTTTTGGGAAACACCTTAAACAAGGACAGAAGAGGTTTTGCAATAAGAAGTCCCAGGCAAACTTCGCAGATGGTGCCACCAACCCCCTTGGGAATTCCCAGCACCCCTGACCAAAGTATGCAAATACCCTCCCAGAGACAAAAATCAAGTATCTCCTAAACAAATGATCTAGTGTTCTTCTTTATTTTCCCCAATAGTAGGGGGGTTATGTTTCTTCCTTCAAAGCTTTCTTTAATGAGTTTCCTCTTCTTACCACACTGCAACTGTTGGACTCTTCTCCCTTTCCCTTCTCCTTCCCTGCTTTCCTTTTCTCCATGTTCTCACCTTTTTTTTTTTTTCCGTCCCTTTGTCCTCTAATCTCTGCTTTCTCTCAGCTGTGTTTGTGCAAAAAGCTACTCAATTAAATGAGTTGATTCCTCGCTCTGGTGAGATTTGTTGTTCCTTTAATCATGTTGAATGTTGAGTTTCAAGCCTTGGTCTTGGTGCCAGGAAAGTTCCTGCTTAGGAGCTTCATCCTTGGAGATGACAGCTTCACAGGCCCAAAAAGGGTGACTATATTAGGTACCTGAGCTAATTCTTTTCAGGGTGTTAGTAAGGACCAGGAATTTTTTTTTTTTTTTTTGCCCAGGCTATGTATCTGTTGGAGTATTAAGTAGTTGTAGTTTAGTGGTGTGGGTCCACCATGGAAATCATAGAGGGTGATTCCCAGACAAATGTGTAGTAATGTCATCTTTATGTTTGATTCTTCTTCTGTTCTTCCACAGAACCACCTGAGTAGATTTTTATCCGCTTTTATCAGACTAGATATTAGGTAGAAATGTTTTCCTGTGCAGGTGGTGAGACACTGGCCCAGGTTGCCCAGAGAAGCTGTGGATGCCCCATCCCTGGAGGGGTTCAAGGCCAGGCTGGATGAGGCTTTGGGCAACCTGGGCTAGTGGGAGGTGTCCCTGCCCATGGCGGGGGGTGGAACTGGATGAGCTTTGAGGTCCCTTCCAACCCAAACCATTCCGTGATTCTATGATATTCATGCCCATCTATTATTATCGTGACATAACTTTTTTTATAGTACATTAGATTACCATAGGATATGTTGTGTATGGTTATCAGGGGTCACTCAGATTATTTTATCTTGCCTGACAACAACAGGAGACCATTTGTTTTGTTACCTTTGGAACACAAAAGGAAGTTAATTTTTTTTTTTTAAGAGACTATTAGGGGGTAGGTATATTAGGTAGTCCCTAGCAGTTATTGAGTTGTGTTGCAAATTCAAGTAAAATGTTTTTTATCTGCATCCTGTACTTGTGAACAGCTAGGTTCTTGAAGTTGAAGTAAAAGAAAGGAAAAGGCATCTGAATAAAAGTACATTGATTTTTACACCAAGGTAACTGAGACCAAACACCGGTTTTTGTCTTTAGAGGTTAATCTCTCTTTGGGAAATAAGCAGGAGGCTCAGTGACTGATGCTGATCCTGAGGTTTCTTTGGTTAGAGGATACGCAGTATTTTATTTTGAGTTTTTTCTTTGTGAATTGTGAGAGGAGAAGAAGAAGAATCTAAACAATAAACTCCCAAGGTTCTTTTTTTATTAATCTCTTCTAGATAACGCAAGATAGGAGAAAATGCTTTTCCAGCGTAAAGCAAAATGCCACCCATTTTTCTCAGGCCAGCAATTTGAAAAAATCAGGAGGTAAAATACACACTCCTCACTGTAAATACATCAGGCTATAATAGAAAATAAAACACTGTATTTGGCAGTACCGTTTGGCTGCTTTTTGCCTCTCTAGTGCCATTTTTTTAATTCTTTGCAGAGGTGTTCTGCAAGCACAGGCAAGGATCAGGACCTTTTATTTTTTTCTTCTAGAACCTCCAAATCACTAGCTAATATTTATTCTATAGGGTCTTTTTTTTTCAGTGATGCTTATGCAAAAACATTTCTTTCTACTTGACTCCATTTTCTATTAACTGAGGGGGTATTAGAAATTGTGGTGACTTTTGATGCTGATGATGCCAGACAATGTTTAGAGGCACAATTACAGCAAAGTGTCTCAGCTGAAGAAGAAAACTCATTGGATGTAACTTCATATTTGCAGTCTTCCTCTCCCTCATATTGGAAATGTAAAAAGATGGAAAAATACTGTGATAAATTGAATAAATGGAAAGCAATTAAGTTTTCCTTCATGTTTGCATTTTCATAGTTATTTCTTTTTCCCCTGTTTTTTTTCTAAGAGCTCTTTCCCAGCAGTAATATTTCCTCTTTAGCAGTTATCATGAGCATTGTTACTAGAAATTTGGTATTAGAATTTTAATTTTTTTTGTCCCCTTTTTTTTTCTTTCCAATTTTAATACAGAAAATGTATATTAAAGTCATTTGATTTAGGAAAGTCCTCTGTCCTCCATGAAATTACTAAAATGTATTTCATTTGGTGTATTGAATAGGCTCGTAACGTGAGTCCTCTGACTTTAAGAACAATATTATCCTCCTGGAGGTTTTACTGACTCCGATCCTCACAACATTTCTGTAAATGAAAGCTCTGGTAAGACCATATCTTACAGATGGGGAAACCTGGGCAGAGCCATCTCATGGGAAATCAGTGTCAGGAAAAGACCAGAACTTGGCAATTCCCTGTTTTGAAGGCCAGGCTTATTTTTTTTTGTAAGTTCTGATGTTGTGAGATTATAATAAACTTGTACTCAAATTTTGCTGAGCTCAAAATTTAACGTAAAATATCAAAGAGTAATACAATAAATAGTATAATACAGTGAAAAAAAAAAACCCTGCTGTTGTTCTTGAGGTTAGGTTTGACGTGAAGCCCCGTTTCTAGCTCAGCAGAGTGCACACAAGGACTGCACCGTGTATTGACGTGCTGCTCTTCACTTCTTGAGGACAACCTGGGTTAACGGGAGGCTGGTGTCACATGTGTCCTCTTATCAGCCCCTGGCATCCTTCGACATCCTCCCCAGGTCTGTACCATATCGGTCCAAAGAGGAAAGAACCTCAAGTTCCTGCTGTTCTCACCCAACCGAGGGATGTTCCTGGGCTAAAGACACCTTCCAGCGCTGGCTGCGGGTGCGGTAGAGGTGCAGCTCCCTCCTCCCAGCCCTCTCGCAGCACCAGGGACTGCTCGTGTTTTTCTTCACTTTCGTCCTTTCCAAAATGTGAACTGGTACAAGGGGTTTTGCAGATTTTCTGCCTTTTCCTCTGCAGTGCTTTTGTTCTCCCTGCACTCTGTGTCCCTGCTAACACTGCTGCGGGCCTTTGCTCTCTTTATTCTCCTCTTCTTTTCTCCTCCTTTAATTACCATGCTGGTTTATTTTTACTTCCTAATTTATATTTTTACTGGGTTTTTTTCTGACCTTTTTTCTACCACTGATAGCACTCTCAAATGCTCTCTGCAGCTTCTCTCTATCAGCATCTGATTTCTCTGTATTCTTTTCATTTTTCCTTTTTCTTTTGCCTTTTCCTTTTTCTCTTCTAGTTACCCTAAATTTTTTTTTTCCTCCCTGGGTTTGGCTGTGCCATCATTTTTTAGTTTTCAACTTGACTATTTGTATTTTTGTATATTTGTATATTTTGTATAATTTTTTTTTTCTTCTTGTGGTTCTTTTTCCCTTTTGCCCATCTCATCTGACCTGTTTGCTTCCAAACTCACTCCTCACTCTTTCACTTCCCCAAAATTAAAGCACCGCCATCATCCACTTCAAGGTCTGTGTCTCAGGAGTTTCAT
Organism: Pterocles orientalis; assembly: GCA_011057875.1. Taxonomy (NCBI): domain Eukaryota; kingdom Metazoa; phylum Chordata; class Aves; order Pterocliformes; family Pteroclidae; genus Pterocles; species Pterocles orientalis. The sequence goes on along the minus strand of WKFP01014762.1, from coordinate 141,962 downwards.
TTCCTTTACTTTTAATTATTGATTCCGTGCTCACAGACTTCCTCAGCCCCATCCCTGCCCGTGATGCTTTCCCTGTGCTCTACTGTGGCCGTACCAGTCCCTGGCTGCTGTCCCTTGTCCCTTTCTCTCCTCCCTGGGTGTCTCTTGGCTCGCCAATCTTCTGTCTCCACGACTGCTGCCCAGCTTCATAAATAATGAGCGATGCTTCGGTGGCTTATTTACCAGCCGTTTTCTAGCCATAATTGCAGGTAGGCAGAAATCTGTGCTTTAGCTCTTGGCATAGATCCTAAAAATTTTTTTTTTTAATTAAAATTTAATTTTAACAAGATTTTGTACCTGCTTTGGCATTGCCGTTTCTCACCTTTGCTCATCTGACATCCCGATGATTGTATGAAATGGGGAGGCAGGAGATGCACCCAGTTTGAATGACTTGAATTTAAGGCGCCGTAAAAAGTGGGATATTACTGTCTGCCCTCACAATTTGGGATTCTCTACAACTGAAAATCTCCTGTGCTGGATGTCCTAAGAAGATTAAGATCAACACTTTTAATATTGCTTTTAGCCGAGCTGGTTTGTAACCCTTTGGGAATATGCAGCACCTCGAGGGACGGCACGGCAGGGCTGTTGTCACAAGCATTACATACCCTTTGCGCAGGGTTTTCTCAAATACTGAGACTCTCTCCCCTGGCTTTGAACTTTTATGCAACTTAATCAGTAACATTAACCATAGTTTTTAATTATTTTTCTTAAAGAGACTACATGTATTTTGCCCCTTTGAGCAAGTCTTGTCTTTTTTCCACAACTTTTCTACTTTCTAATTGCATAGCTTTATGTGTCTTCCTCCAAATCTTAATTAACTGCCATTATCACCATGTATGATGAGTTTACATATACTTAAAAAATTAAACTTAAGTCACAGAAGACCATATGGGTCTCTTACTGATTTCACTCAAATTCAAGAGTTGAATATGCACAGAATAGTGTAAAGGGCCAAATTCTGCTTTTTTTTTTTTTTTTTTAACATTTTTTTCCATCACTGATCAGGGTATTCTGCAGCCCCAGGGAATAATTCCAGTTTAACTGGTCTCTGTGCACTCTCCTTCCAGTTCCAGCAATGGGTAAGGCTCAGGCTGAACTCACGAAACCCTAGATACCAGAAGGGTGTTTTGGAGGCTGTTGCCATCGGTTGTACAGAGGAGCATCATCGTAGTGCTATGAAGTTGCTTTTTTTAATCCTTTTAGGCTGAAAAGAGGGATGTCAAGTCATCAATTAATCCTGACAGCATCCTTCTGTGGTGAAAAAGTAATACACACCCATTTTATAAACAGAAAATCTAAGGCAGAGATAATGGGGGCGCAATACTGGGGCTGCTGCTACCACCACCCTCCCGTTCCCCCCTTCAAGGACAGTCTTAAAAGTTTTATTTCAGATTAAAAAGGGAACTCACTACATCAGGCTGAACCCTGGGCCACGTTCCCATACCCAGTCTGCTAGACCTCAGCCAGTTCTTAAGAGAGACTTCACATTTCTCTCTTGAAATGTGTTATAGACTCAAAAAATCCTGGGTAAAAAAAATTTAGTGTGTAGTATCTAAGCATGGAGATTGAATGTCCCCAATGGCCACGTTCTAAAATCTGTGGCATTTACAGCTGGAGTTTGGTCCTTCTGATATTTTCATGTTCTTATGTTGAAATTTAGAGCATCTTCATACCATGCCTGGTTCTTATTTTTCCTTTACCAGATGCATATCAAATCAAGCAAAGGTACAAAAGCACTTCAAATACCTAAACCAAACAACAAAGCCAGACCCTAGAATTACAGAAGCTTCATTTACTTTTGTTTAAGTTTGCATTTTAATATCAAGCTTCTATACTGTTTTGCAGTTCTTCTTGAGGAAAATGGGAGTCTATATAATTAATACTGTTTAATAAAGCTCCAAAACGCAACAGATGCAGCCAAAAGTGCACGTCATTTTGAGCAGATCTTTACAGAACAGACTTTCCATATTGTGTTCATCTTTTTCCACGATCACTGCTATGGCAATCTGGTGTGTTTAGCAGTTGTTGCTGAGTAAGGCAGACTGGATTGTATATGATTTTCTCCATGTCAGCCAAGAAACGGAGCTCTTTTCTTTTTTTGATGCGGTAAAGAGGTGGTCTTGTCCTATTGCTTTCTACCAGTGATACCTTTACTAACTTGCAAGAATAATAATTCGTTGCAATCTGTAGGTGTATGTGCTAGAAGCTCTCTGATAGGTCTTAAATGGAAATAAAAGGGTTGCGGCGTGAAAAAGTCACAGGAACTGAGAAATTGAATTAAGATGACCTCCCAAATAGAAAAGCTGCGAGATTCACAAAACGTGTCCTGAAAAAATCTGCGAGTATCACATAAAAGCAAAATCTTTTCAAAGGGGATATGGAAGGAGGATCACCTACAGCAGCAAATCCATAAGAGAGGCTCCAGCGCAGAGGAAACGTTTCCCCTTTCAGCATTCCTTCTGGGTGCCAAATTTTCCTTCTGTTCTTCCCCACCTATTAAACAAAGCTGCAACTTCCAATTCCTATCAGTTCTCCTAAATATGTGCAGCTTATGTGGCTTCGGCGAGCTGTAAGGCTCCGTGTTCTCCTGCCAGCTCCTTGACAATGTGGCTCCAACAGCATCCTCCACTTTTGGCTGCCTCTGGGACCCCTGGTCTCTTCTGGAAAGGGAGAGGGAAAGCATATCCTTTGTTGGAAGGACTTTTTTTTCAGATTGCAAAGCTGATAGCGGGGCTGGGAAGAGCTTGGAAAGATCCCTGTAAGTGTCGTGGCTGTCGAGGCTGCCTGCTCTGCGTCCAGCTCTGGGGTCCTCAGCACAGGAGGGACAGGGACATGTTGGAGTGGGTCCAGAAGAGTCCACGAAGATGGTCCAAAGCTGGAGGACCTCCCATCCCAGGACAGGCTGAGAGAGTTGGGGGTGTGCAGCCTGGAGAGGAGGAGGCTCCGGGGAGACCTTCCAGCACCTTCCAGTGCTGAAAGGGGGCTACAGGAGAGATGGGGGGGCTCTGGGTCAGGGGGTGCAGGGTTAGGATGAGGGGGAACAGTTTTAAGCTGAAAGAGGGGAGATTGAGATGAGATTTGAGGAAGAAATGTTTTCTTGTGCAGGGGGTGGGGCAGTGGCCCAGGTTGCCCAGAGAAGCTGTGGGTGCCCCATCCCTGGAGGGGTTCAAGGCCAGGCTGGATGAGGCTTTGGGCAACCTGGGCTAGTGGGAGGTGTCCCTGCCCATGGCAGGGGGTGGGACTGGATGATCTCTAGGGTCCCTTCCAACCCAAACCATCCCATGATTCTATGTCACGGTCCAGCTCAGGGTGGCTCAGCAGGGTCACTTCTAAAGCACCCCCAAGTCTGAATCCTCTACTGTGTCATCCCATTTTGGCTCTTTCAGCTGGGCATTTGGAGGGAACTAAAATACCAGCAACAGGTTTCCGCACATAATTTACCTGCCTGAAGCAGGTGAATATTTTAAGTGTGAGGATGCAAGTGAACTGTTAGGCAGTTCTGGGATCTTTGCAACTGGAAGAAATGCTCTCTCCAAGCCAGTGCTTGTATCCACTTTGGTTCCTGGAACCACCGTGAAAACTCCTGGTTCACAGATGTGAAACAAATTACGAAGCTTATGCAGTCGCATTCCTCCTTATTATTGAGAACAAAACAAATCTGAGAGATGGAGGACTTCTTAAAGTAATTATTGTCTGGCTTTATTTTAAGAAAATGCAACTAATTCTGAAAACTCCCCAATTCCTGAAGATTTCTCAGCCTAGGGAAGTCACATTAATTGTAAGATTAATTTGTTTTAATTTCCTAAACCAAAAATATTGACTGAATGAGAAATTAACACATGTAGAGCTGCAGATGTCATTTGGCTTCAGATTTCCTGAATGATATAATTATTAATCTTTCATATAGCAGAGTGACAAACCTACAGATTCATTCTGCAAAATTAGTCTGTGAAGAAAGACACCAGGACAGCTGAGCTATAGATTTTCCCCTTAATACAGGAAGGAAAACAGTGGAATTTTCTAAATAATAAATAAAACCAAAATATTTTAAAGACATATGGCGCACATCTGTCTGAAATACAATAATTTAAAGCAGAGTAATTAAATGCAAGATATAATATTCACCTTGGAGTGGGGGAATTATTTCGTTTTTAATATAACTTAGAGAACTTGGGAAATTCAGATCATCTGTGGTATCTTTTGAAGCTTTTGTTCTGTGTTTGGAAAGAAGATGGATTAGCAAATTGCCTTTTGATTTTCTTTTTAGGTAACCAACCTTCTGTTTCAAGACATTGAGTGTCATACCCATACCAACCTTTAATATTATCTTCAGCTGCAATTATAAATAAATACAGGTTTCTTAGTTTCTACTTTAATTTCCAGTTAACTCCTTGAAAGTCTAAAGGTAGCAAATGCCTCGTGTTAGTTTATTCCGTTCCTCTTGAGCGAAGGCACTGAATGGATCAGGAACTTTTCATGAGTATAACATGGATTCATGAAATTCCATTTTGAGAAATGCTATGGTTTTAGCAAAACTTTTGGATTAAACTATTAACTGTAATGGAGATTGTATACATATTTTTGATAGGCAAAGAAAAAAAGAAAGGGGTTTTTTTTTCCCTACCCTAGACTTTTTTTTAACATGATTTTGGCTTCACCTAGGTGAGATATTACTCAGTTCCTCTCAGTTTCAGAGTTGGTAATTTGAAGAGCAAAGGCATCATTTGAAGACGGGGAAGGGAGATAAGAATCTGATGAAACTGAGTTTTGAGCCCGAGTGCTGGGTCGAGGAAAATGTTCGAGTATGTGGTATCAGCAAGGAGGGAAGTTATGCTGAAGACACTTAGTCCTCAAAAGGACCATTTGAGAGAAATACTGTTCTGATAAACAACAAAAAAAAATTAAACAGAAATGATGCTGAGATAATTTCTGTTTGTTTTAAGGGAACATGACAAAGATCCTGAAACTTTCTTTAAAGTCCTGCTGAAGCTGAAAGAGGAAAATCTGCCTTTTCACGTGTCTGTCCTTGGAGAGGCTTTCACTGAAATCCCAGGTACCTTCCCTTTTTTTTTTTTCTCCTTTACTGCAAAGTTACCATAAAGTAAATATTTCCAGAAGTAGTTTTCATGTACGTATTTTCTTATATTCGTGGAAGAACATGTTTAAAATCTTTGTAGTTGTAAAACTAAACTATTGATATGTTGCAACTAAGTTATTAGTATATTGTGAAATTAAAATTATTAAAGAGAGTAAGGATTTTTTTATTTTACTTGGCAGCACCAGACCTTGTTTATGAGTTGTGTTTCAGTAACACTTCTGTATTTATTTAAATAGAGAGAGAGAGGTGGGAGTGGTGGGATGGTTCAGATAGGAAACGAAATCTTTCAGGTCGAGGTCGCTCATCTGAAATCCAGACTGAGATTTTGGCAGGTGAAAACACTTAGTTCCCTTTCAAACGGGAGGTTAAGGACTTCTGTGGAGAGCTTCTGGTTTGTATCTGGCCTGAGAGTGGTCATTAATCTTTAATATTTTTTTATGCTGCTCTTTTGCACACTCCTTCCCTTTCTTGGTTTCTGACAACCGCTGCTCTGTAAACAGTTAAATCTGAAAAATGAATAGGGTTTGTTCTGAGTACAGACAGCTTTGTGCCTGAGATACCGTGGGAATAAAGTCAATAATCAAATCCTATATTGGGAGCACTGGTAGTAAATTAAACCCTGTAAAAATGTACATTAACGATAGGTGAGCTTCAAAATATCCTGTGTTGTGTCTCATGTAGACTTGTATCCCTCTTCACTCTGGAAAAATACACTTGGGATTCGTTCATTTATTGTCTGCTGAACTGGTGAGATTTCAATTGTTTTAGTTTTGATTTTGCAGTTTTTAAGACACTAAGAAATTGATCAGATCCAAATAACTTTTGGATCCCCAACTGTGGCACAGCTGGATTGGAAAAAGAGGTTCGTAATTTGGGAGCAGGAAATCCTTTGTGTTTTCTGTCCACTTCTTTTCAGACAGTTTTCTGAAAGCCTGTTCTTCCAGGCAAGTCTTATCACAGATCCCAAGGCAACGTTGCTTTCCAGACTGAGTGCACCAGATTTCTTAGAAGGAGAAATTTCTAAGGAATGTGTGACAGATAGGAATATACGATGGTGCACTGCGGGAACAGATTCTATTGACACTCATTTTGGATGTTGTTACATATCTCATTTGTGGCTTCAGTGCTTATGAATAATGTAGATCATCCTAAATTTATGCCAGTATATCAAATCTATATGCCGCACCTCTTGTCTTGTCAATTCATTTATCCTCCTGTATAAATAGAGTCTATATAAAGGGGGACGTGGTGAAACGTGTCTCATCTCCATGCATTCGATAGGGCCCTATTCGTACAAATGACATATGCAGGTCATTGCTAACAAGTCCCAATAAAGCCTGTTGCACATACTTTACTGAAAATCTATTTAAGAGATTTTTTTTTTACTGATTTTTTCTTTTTAATAAATTGTTGGCGCTGTGTTTCCTCTCCCTCCAATTATGGAACCAAGTTCCCTTAGGATTATAAATGCTACATTTAAAGTCATTGATAAAAGCGCGTAACATATTTCATAATTCAGTAATCATTCATTTCTTTGAAAACACAGTTTTCCCTGGCTAGAAACACAGCAAATATCAAGTAGGACGTTAAGAAATCTTTAATTTTCAGTGGTGCTGAAGCTTGCGTTTAGGCTCTAAAGGAATCAAAAGGTATGACTTAGAGCACGTGTGCTTGGGAGGACAGTTCCTCCCCAGGGAAGGGAGTGAGTAGCTCCGTGACCAGCTCTTGTTTGGACTTTGTCAGCGCTGGAGTTCAGGCTGGCAGCTATCCCAACAATAACCAGAAGTTGCTCCTTATGAGTGGAAGTTATTATGTCTATCTCATCTTTGATCTTAGCGTGCGTAGTGTGAGCTTGGTGCTCCTCTGTCCTAGGATAGAAGCTGCGCTTTCAGTATGGTTTCATGGTCTATCAAATTTTGTCTAGATAACCATAGCAGTGGAGCAATGTGTGTGTTTGAAAGTCTGGCCCAGAGATCCATGTCCCTCACTGAGAAGCAGCATCTCTCCATCCTCGCCCTGATGCTGATACAGGCTGCCCCAGACAACCTGCCATCCTCCAGCCATTCCAACCCTCCTCATTCCCATTCCAGCCTCCATACCTCGAGCTCTGGAGCACACTCAGACTTCCCTCAGAAATCTGACTGTCCTTACTCCAGCTTTTTCACCACTCCTCCATCCAGTCTGCTTGTTTCCACCCCGCCTGCCAGCCCATCTTTGGTCTTTCCCATATTCTCCATCTGGTTCCTTTTCATGTTTCTTCTCCCTTTCCCAGCCTGGTGCTCTCCTCCTTTCTCCCA
>WKFP01014762.1:124528-129528 GCA_011057875.1 Pterocles orientalis | reverse complement strand
GTTTTGGGGATATGTGTAGTTTTCTACCATGACAGCTGAATATGTTATTCTTTATTTTATTTCTTTTTATTTTTTCCTGTTTAAAACTGAGGAGATCTAAAGGAAACAAGGATTCTTTCTGGGTGCCTGTAATAAAGTACCAAAGCAGATATGCACACGAAGGTAGCAAAAGGGATTGTCACTGAAAATAGAAAAGGTGAACGTTGACAAGATCTCAGATATTTTTTCCTGGGGACCGAGAGAAACTGAAGTTAAAAATAAAGTCCTCGTATGGTCAACATGTTGGAGGAAATTCAAAGACTCTCATAAACTAAGCATATTTTAAGAAGTGTTTTAAATTTCACCGTGTAATTTCTGGCCAACAGAAATTACAGTTGTATCTTTGGAGGGACATTATGTCAGATCAATGGTCATTATGCAAAAAAAATAAACTGAAAACTTGATGCCTTTAACCCATTCGGTTCTTCCCACGCAAACACGAAGAGGATAGCTTTTCTTTAGACTCTCTACCAGAAAACTTTGCGCCGCCGTGTCGCAATCACAAAATATTTGGGTTTGATGTTAGAGGAAATATGTAAATTGTTCCTTGACAAACCCCAAGTACAAAGCCTTGCGCGCTTTGGCGAAGGAATCTCATCGGTAGTTATTAAAAAATATAAGAGTATATGACCCGAAAAATACAGGAAATTATCCGTAAGCTGAAATACCCCCGCACGCTGCAAGTTGTGCCTAAGTTATATTTAATTATAACCTTTGGCGCCTGGAAGTCGAAGGAGAATATCCGTTGAGCCAGGTGGCGGTGGCTGGGTGTGCGCAACATGCGCACGTCCGCCCTGGGTTTTTTTTCTGCGGCATTATTAAGAAGAGCCGTCCATACTTCACCATGTTGTTACATGTGTCTGTCTGCTGATTATAAAATGTGTTAAACAGTATTTAAAAAACAAAAAAATGCAGAGCCGCGCTTTGATTTATTCAGCGAACAAAACATATGCTCGCTGTTCTGTTCTATGTAATTCATATGATCAATAAAATTTTCTTGAAAAAGAGCAACTTTGGCATTTAGGATTGTGCTGCTGAGGAGAAAAAAAATGTTTCGCTCTTGCTGTATGTAGTCAACCTCAACGCTCTTGCACCCGAATAAGTTTTTGGTCCACTAACGTCTTTTTTCATGTATTTATTATTTCTGATCTGCAGGGTGGAAGCTGTGTATTGCGGCTGTTACCCGCTGTGTCCCAACGCCTTGGTGTACCCAGAGATATTTCCAGGTAGCCGCTTTGTTGCCCGTTCTTTTTTTTTGCTGCAACGTAATAACATGATTCGTGCTAGAATATATAAAGTTTGAGAATAAACTTGAGCAAAAAGCGATTGTTTATTTGGCAAGCCAACATGTTAGTGTTAAGGAAAATTTTATGTGTTTTAATACATTAGACGAAGTTTATATTTGCCATCTGTTCTTTTAAGATAACACAAAAGCAAGTTTTGAAATAGCATTCTTCATTGTTAGCATACACAACCCGTAATGATAGATTTTTTTGTTAAAAGGTCAGTGATGCTGCAATGGTTTGCAGATTTTTTATTTTTTTTGGATACACAGGAGGGGAAGAAAAAAAAAAATCGAGGCCTGAAAATCACACCAAATGATTTAAACAGTTTAATACTTCATAGTATGCGTCTGCGGTACAGGATCCGCGCTGCTGTAGTACCAGTTCTTTGGAAAATCTCATGACTAAATGTATCACATATGCATTGTGTTACATTAGAATAATGTATTTTAATCACCCAAAGGAGATGTCTAAACAGCACAACTACACAGTCTTATTTAGCATTAAACATCCTTGTGAGCTGAGGTAACCTTATAAAATCATGCTTAAATAATGTAAAACACGAGGCGGCACAGAGCAATATGCATTTTTAATTAGTAAAGTGACTAATATCGAGTGTGTGCTTTGAGGTTTTTGTTTCATTAAAAATGTATCTGTTTTTCCTGCAGCTGAATATCTGTATTCTACACCTGAACAGCTTTTTAAAAGGCTTCAGAATTTCTGCAAGAGACCAGATATTGTAAGGAAACATCTCTATAAGGTAGTTGTTCGGAATAGTTTTACATGGTATAATGCCGTATTGAAGTACAAAGGAAAAAACCCCTTAAAAAAAACAACATTTAATTAACATACTAATGTTTAAAGGAAACATGCTAGGGAGGGATATTAGTCGTTACACTAACAAGGATTAATTAAACTAGATGCCAGTTGTATTAACCTAGGTCTTATGAAATACGTGCACTTAATGCATCCTACATGCTTTTTTTTTTAATTTATTGTTTTCTAAAATGACCGTCCTTTACGTTTGGACCCAAGAGGCTTATAAAAATGAACCTGGATTAATGCAACTCATTAGTTTAAAAGGAAAATAAAAGAAAGATCCTACAATTATACTAATGAGGATAAGCCTGCCTCCCCATCCTAATTTAATCTACAGTCCACAAAAAATGCAGGTGACAGGTATCAGGTAAGATTTCTCTGTCTTTCGGAATTATTTGAATTCTTTTCACTATTATGATTATTTTTATTCTTTGCTTTTTAAAGTGTGTTGAACATTAAAAAGTTTCTCGGAAGCATAATTTGCTGGTGTTTATCATGCCCTGTTCTTTGCAGTTATTTATATAAAATACAGCTTCAGCAGCCGACCCTCCATTCAAGTTTTGATGGAGTGTTCAATGCTAGACTGACTTTCACGTTTTCAAGAGGTGTATTTATACTGCTAGGAGTCACACCTTTTTTTTTTTTTAATTATGCGACTGTAGACGAAGCACTAAATTTTATATTATTTCAGTGAAAAGTTATTATTACACGATGCTGCTTGTAGAAAAAAAAATAGCTGCTATTTTCTGCATGCTGATATATAAACTTACAGCGTTTTCTGACTATTACAGCCCTGGCTATGCTGTGGGCAGGTTACCCCTGCACGACAAAGGTGTTTCAAATCGTTAAAAAAAAAAAAATTAAAAAAATTGAATTTGGATTAAAGTCCATGAAGGCTTGGGAGTGCATAGAAAGCCTCCTTGTGTTACCCGTGCAATACAAAAATGGTCTTTTTAGCCTTCCCCATCCAGGCACACTATTAATGAGCAAGACAAATAATCTCCTCCTTAATTTAGAGGCTCATGCTGCCAGCAGACCTAACCTCATCCCTCCACCTTCTTCCTTCTGGGGACCAGAAAGCGTTGGGTCTCACTGCGCGTCGCCTGCCTCGCGACCCCTTCCCGCACACATGGAGCAGGAGGAGCCAGGGTTTAGCCCGTGCTTGACTTTTTTTGTGACCTAAAAATAGACATTTACATAATGATACATCAAAGATGATGGCGGTTCTGCAGGAAACAGTTAAACTTCAAGAAAAAAAAAAAAAAAGGAGAGAACCAAAAATGCAATTTAACACCCAATTTCAAGCTCATTATCTTTCATTGTCTATTAACTTGGCAATGGTTCAGAAGGTAGCTCATAATAGTTTAAAATGCTGACTGAACACTTCCAGTGCTCAGCATTACTTTTTGAGTCAATAGTATCGTAGAGTTATACATGGTGGCTTCAAAGCGAAAACAGTCCTTAAACGTTTACCTCGACGTTTCCCAGTGCTTCAAGTTCAGCTCATAGTTGGGTTCACGTGGATCTTCTCCCAACATGTGCATCCCCAGCTCCTAACTAGAGCCAAGGCACACTAAAAATGGAAATAAAATGAGTTTCGAATGTGTGCACAAGCACCATAAGCAAAATGCTGGTTTTATTTTCTTAAAAAAACAAAAAAAATTATTGGGTTGAGTTGCAGGCAGAAGCTGAAGGTGTGTATCGTACCCCTTGTACACATACACCAGTGCAGCCCTGTTCAGACCTTCTGAGCGATGGGACTGAGTGTCTGCGACAGGTAGCGGTGGAGCTGAATGGGGGATCGTTTTAAAACGAGCGTAGGAGAGCGTAATCCCAAACCTGTTGTCTTTAATAGGCTTTGGATCAGCTGGGAGAATACTGTTAGAGTTGTCTTTTTGTACCTACACCCACGGAGGCCAAGTCTTGTGGAGCTATCCTCAAACCCTCCTAGAAACAATGTGGATGTAGAGATGTGCTGTTCGTGGCGTTGGAGCTGGAACGATGCTGCTGTTTAGGAAGCTGAAAAGGGTGAAACCATGAAGGTTATGCAGCCCTTCTGCTGCATTTTCACTTTTTTTCAGATCAGTATAATATTATATATATAATGATGGAATAGAAAAGAGACCCCAGCACACTAGTGCATGATGGAATAGAAAAGAGACCCCAGCACGCTAGTGCAGACTAACTAGCTATTTTTCTTTCAGAAACCTTCCTGACATGCTCCATGCTTCACGTTCATAAAGGAGCTGTGATGTCTTGAAAGTAAAAATGCTTTCCAAGCGAAGAGGGCTTTTCTCGACTGGGTGGGGGGGTGTTCTGCTTCGTAGATCAGGAAGCAATCATCATCAGAAGTGCCTTGGCTTATCCTTGTACATACTGTTGTGGTTTTATTTCTAAGGATATCCATAATAATTAGCCAGTGGTCTAATTAAACAGGCGGTTTATGCCTTTGGTTGTCCTCAGTGCTTGTGCTGACAAAGTTGGGGGCAAAAGGGAGATGAACGGCAGTGGGGCAGCCGGTGAACGTCCCTGTGAAAATGCACAGACCCAGGCATTAAACTGTAATAGCTTCACTCGCCAGAGCAGATTCAGGCTGGCAGACTTTTAAAAATGCCTGTAATGTAAGCACCTATGAAAACCTTTCCAAATGATGTATGACTTACCCTGCGTATTCTCACTGCACCCACAGCGGGCTCATTCGCATTTCAACGTTGCCTTCCACCCGTTATTAACAGAAGATTGAGATGAGCGGGAAGCAAACCTCATTTGTTATCAATTATTTGTTCTGTTCCGGTTCTGTGGAATCAAACGTTGCTCTCTGGTTCCTGGGTATTTGTGGTTGCCAAAGAGCCCGAATGA
>WKFP01014762.1:63939-96218 GCA_011057875.1 Pterocles orientalis | reverse complement strand
CCCCAAACAAACAAAAAATGCCCTCAAACCGAAAGAAAATCCAGCCAAGGAGTGCGGCGGGTGAGGAGGAACGGGAGGGATGCGTGCTGGGGGCTTAACCCTTAGAGCTTTGAAGGCAAAACATGGCAATCCATGGGAAAGGCATGTCTGTAAACAATGATAATTAGCCTTTTCAAAAATCATAACACTGATTAAAATCTCTGATTCATTATTTATTCATCACAGAACCTCTTTGCAGACCTGGGAATAGTGATTAAAACCTAAAGTGCTTCTCAATTTTTTTTTGCAGAGCTGGAAGAGGCGCCTAAAAAGGGGTTAAAAAAATGGAAAGGAAAGAGGAAACCAAGCAAACAGAAATTCTTCTTTTAAGAACCAAGACTTTCTTCTTCCCTTCCTGGCAGGAATAACTCCTATTCCCCCAAATTTTGGTATTATGAAAATGTTTCTCATCCTAAGTACAAGTGTTAGACTGAATCCAGTTGGTACTAAAATTGCAAACACACTTTCACTCCTCGAAAAGCCAACAGAAAGGAACTTCTTTTAACTCCATAATAGCAGGTTACTTAGTAAATGAACAACCGATGGTCAACTGGCCAATTATGGTATAAATATCCGTTGTTTACAGTGAGGTGTTAAATGAGCCTTTCGAGCACAAAGGATCAGACTGTCTAAGCTACAATTTGTGCTTCATCCCATTATGTCTCCCCTAAAAAGGCCCGTGCCGTTTGTAGGTAATGTGCGCGCAAGAACATATTTCTTTCTGTTGATTTTTAGTTTGCTTTAATTCAATACACACTCTTGTTTACTTTTTAAAATTTAAATAAATGTCAGCATTGTATAATTTCTATGTTAACAAAGCAGTGAGCGAAATCCCTTGTATGTTTATAAAATATTATTGTTTAATTCACATAGTTTAGGAATTCCAAATGTTGAGAATAGGAAGGAGGCCAAATACCATCTGTTTATAACTATGATGCATCATCATATGTGTACTTTAAAAAAGAAGGAAAAAAAAAAAAAGCTTGGTCAATCATGCCACTGTTCTATCTGGTAGGAATATGGTGAGGATTTAAAATCGCTCCATGCAATTTGCAGGAAAATTTAAGGGAGTTTAATTCTGAGCAGGGATGTTACAGGAGGTGCTCGTGTCTGGGTTGCTGTCGGAAGAACTGCGTGAAATACTCACGTGCCCCAACTACTGCAGGCACAAATTCAATCACTTTCTTCCAGCCTCGATATTCCCCCCTTCTAGAGTCCAAGAAGCAAAAATCTGATTTTTTTTTTTAAATTCCTTGTAGGTTTTGGGGGGGTGTATGAATTCAGGGGTTCATTTTCAAGTGATTCATACATTCCTGTTCCTGGATTTTTAAGGACAGGAAAAAAAAAAAAACCCATAATGATTTTGTAGCCTGTCTTGCAAAACGCAGGCTACAGCCCATCATTCGGCTGATTCTGCAAATGTTGTTAAAAAACCTTCTCTGTCAAATGTGAGTAGTTTTAGGTCCAAGTTAAAATAGATCCTCGTTAAAAATAATACATTCCATACTATTGAGTTGTACGTAATGTGCATTTTAAAGAGAAGGTAGTCTGCAGGCTTAAAAACAAAGAGTGTCTCCCAGTTAAGTAGATAAGAAGCTTTTTTTTTTTTTTTTTCCAAACCCAAGTTAATTAGCTAGTACGTCAAGCCTCATAGATGTCTTCCTACCTTTCAAGGGCTGAAGAATCCCCAGTAAATGTACTTAAACTTCCTAGCGAGGGCCAGTGAGATGAATGCAGAGATTAGGGGGAGTATTACCCTGCCTTCTCAGTGCATCCCAGCTGCAGTTCATCCTACTATTGATAATGATGCTCCGAGTTACCGAGGTGTTTTCTGAACCTCACATATGGGGTCCTTTCCCCAAGGATGAGGAATAATAGCGGCACTCAGGTGGTACGGGGAGGGTAAGAACAGATTTTGCAGTTTATCTTTGCCTGGTGCATGGTGAATTTTGGGTTGTGCTGATTTAATAAATGGAGAGGTGCGTTCAGGACAAGGGCTGTAATTCTCTGATCCAGAGGGGGTTTATTGTTTTGTGTTAACAAACAGGGGGAAAAGCAAAAAAAAAAGAGCACAGGTGAAGGGAAAAATGTCTGGGTTTGCTGGAACCCAGCCCTGGCTGAATGCTGGTGCAGTATGAAACGTTTTGTGGCGAAACTCTTCGCAATTTCTGTAATACCACAATTTAGCATACTATACGCTGCGCCGAAATGCCTGGGACTTCGCTTTTGAACTTCTTCCTTTCTACTGTTACATTTAACTTGCAGCATCTTGAATTACTTAAGCTACACCCAGATAGAAAGTTACGGCTTCTTCAGCTCTGTGCACTGCACCGAGCTGTTACTGCTAAACACTGGCCGTCGCTGTGTGAAAGCCCTTTCCTGTATGTTTTCCATCATAAAGTCATCTTTAAAGTGCCATTCTGAGAAAGTTTACTATCTCAAAAGACTTTTTTTTTTTTTTAATTAGGAACAGGAAATGCCTTACACACCTTTCTTAAGGAACCTTTGTGGAGCTGGGTCCATCCGCAGAGATAATTTCCTGCCAGGTGATGTGTTTAATCTGCTCGTGCTGACACTACAGGAGTGAGGAGCAGGGCTAAAGACACCTTCTGTCACTGCAAGTTTGCGAAAATCCATAAATGCCAAATATATACATTCCCAACTCGAAAAAAAATGGTGTTCTGTGCCAGCTTCGGATAGTCAGGTGTGCGTTCCTCCAATGTTGCTTCATGTTTTCCATGGCTATGTGATCCTTGGTCTCCCAAGCTGAGATAGCAATCAGGAGGGCAGACTGTCCAATTATGATGAGTATACCGGTCCACGAGGAATTCTATGGAAACCTCGGACTCATTTCTCACTTTTTTACATGCTGGAGTAGTTTTATGAGATACACCGTGAGAAGCAGGTTGGAAGGTTGCTAAATACTGTGTTTGTTGAGTGCTTGGCTTTGTGGGTGCTGGAGAGCTGGGTCAGAGGGATGGGTATGTCGAGTCTCACCCAAGCATGGGTATAAATTCTATATGAAGAGCTGTGGTTGAGGTTCTGCGTCCCCAGTGGAGTGGGCATATCTGCTCTGCCCCTTGGACATCAAGGTGGGCACTCACCAGTACATGAACTGGGGTCACCAGTTCTGCAGGTCTGAGGATAGCTGCATGTCAGAACAGCAAACAGAATGCACACCAGACATAAAACATGCAATAATTCATGGGGAAAACATATTCCTCAGTGCATCCCACTAACTTCTGATACGCTTTTGGGGTCTGAACACCTTGTGTTCCCTACAGCAGTGGTAGCTGAGGGCATTCATCATCTCCCAAGCTCCCCGGCATTAACATTTAACCAGCCTATAATTTGGTTTTTTAAGTGAAAGCAGGGAGATTAATAAACTTAATCTAGCATTCACAGAGATTTGAGGACAGCTGACCTCTGCCCTCTAGAGACCCAGGCTCGTTTGAGAATCTGCATCTCAGAGAGCCCCCACAGTCCTAATGTCACAGCCAGTCCTGTCCCCCATGGGCTGCGGCGTGTCACCCTCTATATCTGCAGCAGGAACAGTGGTGACAAGGAATTTGTTTCTTTTATTTATGTCTCCTGCCTCTCAAAGGGTCAGTGGTAGCAAACACAGCTCCCTCCTGCAAGATAGCAGGCTGGAGTAGCTCTCCTGGGGCAACATAGCGAAAGTAAAATCTTAATAAAAAAAATATTCATTCTTTTAAATTGTTTGCATTTAGAAAAGAAAAAAAGCTGGAAAAAAAAAGCTGGAGTGTCATATCTCTGTTTTGGGGCACAGGTTTGCAAATTTTGGTATTAACCCCCAAAAAGCCCCCACCTCAGCAAAGCCTTTCATGTCGAAGCATTCAACCCAAAGGAAATGGTGCCTCAAACTGCAAAGTATTATGTATGCGTTTCTTTGCACATTTCGTGTCGTACAATTCTTTGGTAAAAAAAAAAAAAATTTGGATAGGAGTAGTTTGTCAATGCTATTAATAGATATGTTTAATGCAGAAGTGTGCAATGTGATGAACAGCCTTGGCAGGAACCATATCCAGCCTGATTGTATTGTAATACTGTTTGATGCAGCAGTATGTTTGATCAGTTACAAGCGATGAGTATCATATCACATCAAACAATTTAATACAGTCTCATTGTATGGAATTATGGCTACTGTCAATCAGCATGTGGCCTATTCCTTACAGATCTGGCTTTGGGAGCTGCAATACGACGGTAGCCACATATGCATTAATAAATAAACTGCTGCTGAAATTCCATGCAGACCTGTTGAGATTTTTGTTTCTCTTTTTATTTTTCCTCTTTTTTTTCCTTTTTTTTTTTTCCCCTTTTTTCTTTTTCAATGCTGCACAGAGATGAGTTCACCTGGTCCGCCAAGGATGGGGCCGGTGTGCTTTGAAGGGTGCTTGGAAAACATCTAGCAAAAATGTATGAGAGTTGGGAATTTTGTTATTTTGCAAATAGCAGCCTGAGTATAAACCCACTGAACTTGTTTTCTGCTGAAGCTTCACAGCATCTCTTTTCTTGGCTTCCTCCGGGGGAGGAGAGGCTCCCTATTAAAAATGCATATGTTTTGTCTTACTGCTTGGCGCACCTCACTTGATAACCCCCCCCCTACTTTGATTTGGGGATGGCACTCTTTGAACTTAAAGTCTCTTCCTTAGGACTGATATATTCAAGGTGCTGGAGGGGAAGCCTATGTCAGATGAAAGATACGTATGTAAATAACGGTAGAGAGGTGGGGTTTAAGGCATTACCCATTTTACTCTCAGTTTCAGACATATGCTGCTCGGATGCTGGCTTGCATCGCAAAAGCTCGAAGTCACAGCGTATGATTTTTAACGAAGTCATACTCTGCTGCCTACAAAGACGGGGTCGTGCGACACTTGTCCGGGAGCAGTGATTTCAGTAATGTTGCTTATTGTGGTCAAAGAGGGCAGAAGATTGCCTTTTTGCATCGCGTGGCTCTGGGGTTTTGGAGCCTGCGCAGGCAAATTGATTCTTTTGCAGCAGGCCACCCATTTGGAGAATAGAGGTGTCACACCAAAAAGCCAAATTTTAGCAGCTGATAAACCAATGTGATGACTGTAAGTTTTTCCACCTTTTGCTACGGTCTCGGACTGAGAATCTGAATAACATGGGTACTTGAAAGGGAAACCTCAGAAGAAATTTTTTGTAGGTACTAAAGGAAGTGCTTGTTGGCTTAATAAATGACACATTTCCTTCTACATAGCAAATTATCCTAGGGGTTAAAACAGAGCCTGGTTAGAGATGGGGACAGAAAAAAGGAATATCTGCATTTAAGAAATAATTCTAGTGGACTTTGAGCTCACCTCGAGCTTGGAAGGATGCAGGCTGCCTTTCCATCAGGGATTTCCCAGCTTTCTGAAAACTGCGTTGACCCATCACAACAAAGGACTTAGAGCGATCAGGGCTGTGGAGCTCGTCGGGAGGAAGCTTAGCATTTATGTAACTCCAACAACCTGAACTCGGAGGCATCCTTATAAAGCAAATAAATAAAGACCCGGCTTGCTCCTGTAATGTCATCCACCTGATAATTCCTGAGCACTGCTCAGCCAGGTATTTCCTCTTGCCTTGTAATCCAAGCAAGATAGACAAGACCCCATATGCTCCTTTTTCCATACGGGAATAGGTTGTCCTGTTACCCTGTTAATTCTGGAATCTTGTGATTTTTTTATGGGCTAGAAAATGGTCACAATTATAGCCTGCTTTTGCAGATGAATCTGATTAATTCAAAGAGCTCCATGGTGTCTTTTGTCTGGGTCTTTACGGTGCAAGGTAATGTAAAGATAGCAAGTATAAAATAATATTTGTCATTTTGCTTATAGCAAAATTATTTTTCTTCAGACCTGGCTCATTATGGAGCTACTAATGAATCACACAGCACCTGAAGTGGAGCCCATCCTACCCCTGCTTGTCGCATGTCTGGTGTTAATTGGCGATGGCTCCGTCTGAGACGGTGATCCAGTCAAATCCTGGAGGCCACGCAGGTCTGGGCGGTATTTAGATCAGAAAAGTCATCCAAGCAAGAGTAGCATTGGTTTGCCACTAATCCACAGGAGAGCAGTACCTCTGCAAGGTTATTTGTAGATTATAAGGCCAAGAAAGGACTATTTGGATCATCTGGTGTCACGCGTCTAACACAAGCCATATGACTTGCCTCAATTAATTCCTGTTTGAACCAGAAAACCTCATCCTCTACCGGTCTAAAAATTGCCAGCGATGCAGAAGCCACCACAACCTTTGATGTTATTAGATAGGATGCTTTCAGAGGTATTTTCTCTCGAGCAAAAGAGCCCCAAGTGACGTTTATCTCCTGTGATTATTCCCTACTTGTTGCTAGGGCAAGGATATCAGTCACAGCACTGGGAACAAGGTCCCCTAAATGTTGATACCTTTCGCCTGGGTTTCCCTTATGGTCCCACCTCCATCTGGAATTCTTCATTTTACCCATTTTCTGGGGTTTCTATTGCAGTTCTTCAGCAGACACCAGTTTTTTGTGTACAGAGTAATGGTCCGTTGACAAATAGTGGTCCTTGAACTAATTTGGTGGGATCCACCCAACGTAACCAGCAATGGCATTGCTAAAATCATAACCATCCTTATAATTAAAAGGCTTCAAGTTGCTGTGCATTTGAGGGGTCTAAAGGAAAAAAAAATAAAATTAATGGCATTGCTGCAGGTTGTGAACCTATTGCTGCTCTCTGGGATGAAAGGCACCGTACGTGAGATACATTGCTGATTCTGATTGTTTTCAGAAAAAATTGTTCTTAAAGAGAACAGAGTCTGATCTGCTCCAGCTGTAGGGGCAGCATTTCAGGGGTTGGTTTGGAGAATGAGAGTGGATGCCATTCTCCGGCTACACATGAACATATTGAGCTCAGGGTTACAATTGTTGAACTAAAATATCAGATTTTAATTATAAAGAGAAGAGGTTTTTTTTAAAAAAAACCCCTATAGAACCTTCAAGCACAACACCAAGAGGAAGATTTCAAAGGTCTTTTCCAACCTAAATGATTCTGCCTAATTCCGTGTCTCCCTTCCAATCCCCCTCCTACCTCTGGTGCAGGATCCCCAATGAGTTGAAAGTAAAAGAGCTGCTCAGAAAGAGGTCAGCTACTAAATGATATCTAAATCCTAGTCCCAGATATTCCATTTTAAACATGTTGCATAGCTAACACTGTGACACTTTGGCAATATGATGGAGGGAAAAAAAAAAAAAACCAAACCCAAACCTGTGCCAGCTGACTGATGAGCACCCATCTTTTTTAATTAATTGGGTTGAAAAATGTCTTGTGTCAGTTTGAATGTAGGGGCTCTTTCAGCTGTGTTTTTCTGGATACGGATATAGATATAGCTAACTGCAGATTGGAAAGCCCAGCGTGAGGCCTCATAAATGATAAAAATATGTATATACTAGAATTATACACACACACGCGCACATATTGGATAAATTGATACTTAAACACATACGTGTGTATATAATGTTCTGTTCCCTGTTCGGAGAGATATTTATAAACAGATTTTATATATATATCTATTTCTATTATTCACAGCTCTATGTGCGTGTGGATTGTAAGATCTAGGTTGTTTTTTGTTTGTTTTTTTTTTTTCCCTGGTATGCTTTTTAGTTTTTAGCGGAGTAATATATCTGATTTCTCTTTAAATTAAATGAATTTATTTGTCTGCCTTCCCTTAATGGAATCAGTTTTGATATACTCTTTGTTCATGCTGTTACAGGCTTCAGTCTAAGGGCTCTTTGTATTAACTTTTTTAAGTTACATTACAAAGAGGTTTTAAGATTTCCCAACAGGCTTTTATTTAACCAGGGCTTTTGATCTCAAACCTGCTGGGGCCTAGTGAAATCCTTACCAATTCTCCAGTAACTCCTCACTATTGGAATTTGAAAAGACCCACCTGAAGGATTTAACTCGCTGTATGGCTTCAGCCATCCTTTAGATGCTTCTATTCATGCAGACAGCGAGGGGGTCGAGGGCACCTTTTGTGATCCTCCAAGTAGCCTAAGGTGCCCTTTGCATAAGTTGTACTCCTGAGGAAATAAAAATCAGGAGGACACAAACCTATATACCTTATTTCCTGCTATCTTTACTTAAAGGAGGAGCACAGGGGGTCTGCTTAACATCCTTTGCTACCTAAATACCTTTTGGACATGGGAACTCAATAAAGGAACTTTCATTGCATCCATTACCCTACTGCGGTGCATAGCAAATTAGATTTAAAAGGGTACTTTTTCCCTTACAGCTATTTCTATCATTTTCTTTAAAATTTCAATTTAGTGTCTAGTGACAGAATATTCTGTAATGTACATTAGAACTATATAACACCAATTATGCTAACTGTGAACATTATTTCAAAAGAATTAGTTATATTAAGTTATAGACGAACCGTTGGGGAAAAAAGGTCAGGTTAGGAGAAAAAAAAAAAAAAAGGAGCGATGTGATAATGTTTTAAAGGAGCAACACGAAGTGAATGCTCTTTTCATTTTTTAATCCTTTCGTTTTGCGTAACCCACACTGAAATTTCCCTACTGGCTCGGTCTTCATGATTTAGGCAGGGGGATGGCATGTCACCCTGTCAGTTTACAGCTGCAAATCATGGTGTAAAACCTACAGCTGAGTCTTGTGGTTGTGGAGAAACATCATTTCCTCTGGTTTTGGGAAATGGGATCGTGCAAATTCATGAAAACTGTTTTTGGCAGACACTGATGGCCAGTACGTAGAAAAAAAAAAAGGGAAAAAATGCTGGCAGACCGACCTTGAAAGAATATAATAACTAAGCACATTCTTGTCACAGTTTTGGTTGCCTGTGTTCTTTCTCATGACTGTAGCACACACGATAGGTCTATTACCTGCATTTTTTATTAATTTTCTCAGAATATATATATTTTTTAAATTTCAGTCCAATATTAAAAGAAAACCACTCGAAAGAATTCAACAGAATCCAAATCTACTTTCTTTTTTCATGACTCTTTTTTCCATTTGTTTATTTGGTTTTGGTTTGTGGGTTGGAGGTTTTTTTGAGTTTCAGGACATCAGATGTTTGGGCAACTTCTCTGTGTGCATTTGATCTGGATATGTATTGCGTTGGAGGTGTTTTTGTGTAGATGAGTAAAATAAAAATTCTCTGGTTTACTCTTTTTTTTTTTTCTTTTTCTTCCTTCGAACTGGTTTAAGAC
This sequence comes from Pterocles orientalis, assembly GCA_011057875.1. NCBI lineage: Eukaryota > Metazoa > Chordata > Aves > Pterocliformes > Pteroclidae > Pterocles > Pterocles orientalis. The sequence goes on along the minus strand of WKFP01014762.1, from coordinate 86,953 downwards.
TTTTGCTGGAACCGTATAAGGTTTGGTTATTTCAATTTGTAGGGATCCCTGGCAAATCATTTGTGTTTGTTTGACGTCCTGTGGGATGCCATGAATTTTGAATGATTTCAAAACTGTGTAGTTTACTTCACTGAAACTGCCTTCCACTTGAACACATAAATCAGCTCCGTTGAAATCTAGTCATCTAGTCCAGGTCTTTTTTTTTTTTTTTAACCACTTGGGATTTGCCCCAGCTCCAGTAAGAGCTGGAACCTCCGATCCCTTGCATTCAGAAGAGCTGCCATCGCCCCCAGACTGCTCCCACAGAAGAAAATTGCCACTAACCAAGTGCCAAATTGCTGAGCAGGGGACAGCCATGACTGTCCATCACGTGCCACCAAATGATGGGTCCTTAGGCAGACCCTGCAATATGCCCCACCTGGGACTGTGGCTTGCAGTGGCCTTTCTTGGGGTGAGTTTGGCTTTTTTTGGGGGGCCTTCTTACACCCATCTAGGATTCAATGAATTCACAAAACCCATAGGACTCCAAGTCAAGACTCTTTTAGCTTGCAAGCACAGCTCCAAGTGGAGTTGTAGTGGGAGCTTTCACTTTTTCTCAAGCAGCGAAGTGAAATTAAAAGCAGATGCGCACACTGGCATTGTCTCGGGGGGACGGATGATATTATTTCACCAGCTTGACATCTGCAGAGACTAGATGAAAACCCAAAATGTGCTGGGCTAGCCCTGTGTTCTGGACTCTCTGAAATGGATTTGCCCCATCAAGAGTGGTTGTGGGTTCAATCCTACCTACAAACCTCTGAAGAGTTTCACTAGGGCTTCGAATTGGACTTTTTTTTATGTTAAGAAGATGCAAACCCTGATTGGTAGGTTTATATATTTGTGGCATGGATTCAAACTTTAGTATGAGTCCATCTTTACAAAACAGTGGAAAATAAAGGTAGATTGGGAGGGGAAGAGGGAACTTTTAATGGGCAGGGCCTGCTGATGTTTGGATGCATGTCCACAGGAAAACACCCTGGCCCAAGATATTTATTCTTGATAAAATTAATGAGAAATTTTCTAGACAATGTCATCTTTGCCCACCTCAAAGAGTGGAGGATGTGCTTCTAGAGTGCAACTTTTCCACCACACTGTACTCATTGCTGGGTGTCTTGGAGGGTTATAGAAAGCCCTAATTTCCATGTGGATGGCAATGAATACCTTTGTCAAGGGAGCACCACCGGATGCTGCCCGGGTGCCTGAATAGCCAGCAAGAAACCAGAGCATCCCAATTTTATTCTACCGACTCCCCCTGTGACCTTTGGTAAGTAACTTAACCTGTTGTCCTCAGGATCCCCAGTAAAATGGGAGACCTTAATACTTATCTGCTGGGATAACGGTGCTTAATACTTACCTAATTGGATGACAATACTTACCTACATACCTCACAGGGGTGTTGTGAGGATTAATTAGCTAATGTTTGTAAAGTGCTTTGGAGGTGGAAAGCGGTCTATAGTAGCACTAAGCACTATTACTTCGTGCCAGCACCGAGACCTTAAAATGGCTAAGGACGGAATAAGAGTTTTTACGTGTTTTAAAATAAGCCAATTGTTCAAGGCATCCGGATGCTGGAATTATTTTTAGACAGAGATTTCTAAGAAAGCTGGGAAACAGAAGGGTATAATTCTATGACCTGAAACCTTTTTTTGTTTCTTTTAGTTGACTGTCTGAACTTAATCTTAGTTAGGTGTCGTTTGATGAATTGTAAAAACTGCTTGTTGGAGTTTAAGATATATCAGTGTTTACTCTTGCTGATCAAACAGTATTTCTTGAAATAAATATCTCTGTTACTATTTGGACAAACAAATATATTAAATAAGCCAGAGGAAGTATTTATTTCTGTGTTCTTTCTTTTTTGTATTTCTTTCTGTAAGCAGTTTTGGTTTGTTGTTTTTTTTTTTTTTTTATCGGCGTAATTCTGCTCTTGTTCCCATTAGGGTAAGTGAAAGGTAACACCGCTGCAGTAAATGGAATTACACCAGATACAAAAGCATTATGTGAAAGCAAAATTATATTTATATGTGGTCTGAAATGCAACTTGACACTTGGATTTAAAGAAAAATCAAACCAACCATTCCTAGAAATATATATAAATGGAACTTCGACAAAAATTGACAAGCTCTTTGTTGAATACTGTTTGTTTCATGGCAATTCCTAAACAGATTTTTCAAAAAGAAGGTCTGGTATAGCACAGACTATATTTTCCCTTTCACAAGAGAAAACTTTGCAAGATTTTTGCCTTTAAATATTTTATTTGGTTCCTAATGTGGGCTCTTGGTCCAAGAAAGCAACTTTATAGTTATCAAAGTGCCCATTTGTATTTTTTTTTGCAAGAGCATTTCTTCAGATCTTTTACTCTCCAGCGTTAGAGAGAATTCCCACAAATTCCTAAAATCTGTTAAAATACAAAGCAGAGTGCTTACGTTGGTATGTTGTATTCTGGCTGTCTCTGTTATAAAGGCCGTGCATTTTCATTCCGGATATGCAAAAGAAATTCGATATACTGCTGGGCTGAGCACCAGGATTTGGTTGGCTCTAGGACCAATTCTTACATTTCTGCATCGGGCAAAACGTAGGAATGGATAACACTTAAAAATAAAACCTAGCCCAAAGCCTTTCTTATGGATATCAGGTTGTCTGAAAATGTAATAGAGACCATTCCCCATCATCAAGGGTGAGTCAAATGGCATCAAAGGGCTTAAAGCAGCCAAGAGAAAAACTTGACCCAACCTCAAGTGTGTTGTCCATGTCCCAGCTGCCAGGAGATCGAAGGAGACCCTCGGTGAAGCCAGCCAGGCAGTCAGGTGCTGTGGCTGAAAAGGATATCTTCCAGATTAACTGGCGTTTGGCCCTTCAGCTACCGTGCGAGCCCCGCGTGGGCCCATGGGCGTTGAATCCAGCTTTGGACCACGGGAGGAGGATGAAATGAAGTATGACTGACACTGTCACTGGCAAGCTCATCAGGCTAATGCTTCTAATGTATATATATCTGAATATAATAGCTATCTCCTGCTTTGCAGTTGGCTGTTCCTGAGGAGGAGCTGGGAGAACGAGGGGACTTAGTGTTCGGGTAGAATGAGCTGTATCTAGGCAGCAGAATTTGTGGACTTGGAAGCTGGTGGATTTGGTTGAAGCACGGTCCTTTGGTAACCACTTGGTGCCCTGCGTTATCATTTCCTGGGACAGGAACTATTGCCAAAAGGGAGAGGATGGAGCTGAGAAGGTGAAACTGCCGATGGGGAGGAAAAGTTGTGGAAAGAAGAGGGATGCAAGTTGATGCTGGGGGACCCCAGCCATCGGGGTGGTTGTCACGACAGCAGCAAAATCAGCTTTTATTGCCTTTCTGCTTTTTCCTGCTCTCTCTGATGCTCTGGAAGGATTCTCTGAGGTAGATGAGCTCCTAGCACGGCTTGCTCTGGGGGTGAGTGGCATCACCTGGAGACTGGGCACTTCACTTAGCTCTGCCTCCGCCTAATAAACCCCTCGTAGCTTTAATGATGGAGGAGCAGTGCTGTGGAGCATGATACCAGCCAGGCCTGCTCTCCTGCCACCTCCGTGTGTTCAACCAGGAGCATACTAGGCTGGTTTGCTTACAATGGAAGAAAAGTCAAAATCTGAATTTCCATCCTCAAGACCTTGGGCAAATCGTAAAACCTCAATGTAGAATGGGATAAAAGACTATTTCTACAGGAATTCAGGAATTATTAGCAACAGTGTGGCATCCAGGAGCCACCGTGATGGAGACAGAGCAGGTCCCATCACGGAGCGGGACTGCACACCGTGTGGTGTGGTGGGGAAGCACTTTGCCCCTTGTCTCTGCTCTTGCTGCCTCCGGGAGACCTAAAGAAGATGTAGCAGCAGATAGCTTTGTACACCTGGATTTAATCTTTGCTCTCCTGCCTTACACAAATTAATTTCATCTGATGGTGTAGTGTGTATTTCCAGCGTATTCACTGGTTTGGCAGCACTCCTTTAAAAAAAATAAATAAATGTTCTGGGTGGAATACACAACCCAAGGTCTGACTTTCTGAGCAGACTATGCTCGCTGCATCAGCGATGGGTGATCTGTAGTTTGGTGAAATAACGTCTGAAATTGCTTCAGTGAACTTGCATGCCAAGGTTTTGGGTCCTACTCTAACAACTGTTTAAGAAATAGTGATTTCTATTTCATAAAGAAACCCAACTTTATTTTGTAGTCACACAAATGAGACGGTGCTACTGAACAAAGAGCTTTGAGATGACATGTAGGCATCTGAGCATAAGGCACTTTGTCACCAAGGCTGCCTTGGGCCACCGAAGAGACAGAGGCACCTCTGGGCTATGGTTCATCCCATATTAAAAAAGCTCATTGGTCCCTTCCTCACCTTTGGCCGAGCATTTACATTCTTCCCTTCAAGCAGCACTGGTGTTTACGTGGTGCATGACCACTTTGGGGAGCTGAATTGGCCAAACCCAGTCTCTGGGAAATGGGTCTCCAGATAGTCACTGGAATGTCACCTTCAGCCTAGAGAAAGGACACAGGATGAGGGATGGGGGATATTGGGAAGGGTAGAGGAATAGCAGCCTCAGAGGGGTCAGGGTAAAACATCAAAGAAACACCTTAAGGAAATATCTTGCTTACTGGTTTTAATCATGCTGATGCTGCAGGTGGTTGGATACAAAGGATTAAAAAAGATGACAAGACAGGGCTGCAGAGGGAAGATGAAAAGGCTGTCTTAAATTAGTCATGTGCTTGTAGATGGCCTAAATTCAGTGAGGGACAACCCGTGCAGGATGCTTAAGCCTGTGGCAGAGCTGAACCCTCCTGTTTTGGCCTCATCCTCACCCATCAGAGGCATCACTGCAATAAGTGTCTGTGCTCTGCTCAGCCTGAGTGAATTCCTGCAGCCCTGAGTGGGACTGGAGGAAGAATCAAAGTGAAGTGCCCTCTTTAGGTCCTCAAGAAATAGAGCTTTCTACTGGTTAACCATTACTTCGTGTGTTCCCTTCCTCACAAAACTATTTAGGTTAAACATTAAGCCCTGCAGTGAAGGACACCTGTATTTGCTGGTCCCATTATGCAGCCATACTGAAAAGGCTTTTCAGCTGTCTCAATTAGCATAATTAAATCCACATCAATTAAAAAACCTCCATCATCTCTTTCCCCTTCACATGCAGATAGTCACATTTGTCTAAGGTGCTAAGTGACAAAGGAACTTTTTTTGACCAGTGGAAGCCCTGGCTGAAAGGAAGAGTAAGAGGGTTTGTATATTGGCCCAGGGTTCACCTTAACACCAGTGGGAGTGATTAGTGGGATGCTCTGCCTATAGAGCTACTGGCTGCATTTTGCATGACAATTCTGTCAGCACCCAGAGCCATGCATTAGAGATGTGCATTTTACAACTGTGCTTTTTCCTTCTATTGCTCCTTTATACTCCATTAATGGGGGTAAACAAAGCCTGGCATGATTTGGCCAATTTCCCCCCACCCTACTTTCTTCCTTTTTTTTTTTTTTTCTTTTATTTTTTTTCCTGGTTTGGTTTTGTTTTAGGGTTTTGTGTTGCTGTGTGTGGGGAAGCCCCAGTGACCCCAGGATAGCAGCAAGGCTGCCGCTGTGTGATGCTAGCAAAGAGAATTCCTCCAGATGAAAACTGACATGGGGTTCAGGGGTTAATTTCTGGAACAGGCGCATTTGCATACAAATGAAAAATGATGGAATTTCTGTTCTCCTAAATTTTCAATGTCATCAGCATCAAACAGCAGTCAGTGCTCCCTTGCTGTTTGAAGAATATTCATTACTTCAGAAGAAGGGGCACCTTGTTTGGTATTAATCTCCTCTTCAGGTCAATGACTTAATTTGCTAAACTCCATCTGAAGTGCCACTCACTTTCTGATTTCTCTGCTATTCTTTGTTATTTTTCATAACATGTTCTTAATACTTTTTTTATTTGTAAGGGGATACACATCTCCAGCAAACGTGAGCGGGAGGAAGGACTGCCTTTACTTATTTATTTTCATCCAAAGCACTCAGCACTTGAACGTAGCATTTATAGCACGTTTTGGTGTCTGCTTGTCTTAAGATTCATGGGGATTTTTTAGCAGGAAAAAGGAAAAAAAAGAATTTGTGGACTTGAATGGGAAACCAAACATTTTTCTTTCCAAACTGATATCCAAACGGACATCTGGTGCCTTGCTCAACAAGGTTAGGGGGTGTCACGCCTCTAACAAAAGGTAACAAGCGGCAAAGTAATTAATCCCCCAAAGAAAATCATAATATTCTTTTTCGTTCCTGCCTCTAGAAATTCTCATTTGAAACCGCAGCGGCTGAGGACGTACTCAGGGAAACTTTTCGTGCTAGCTCTTATTTCCCCATTGTCCTCTCAGTGTCTGCCGGGGGCCTGAGGAAGGATCCCATTTCCCCCCCGTTTTTGCCCTTCATGGTTATAATTCTTCTCCCTCAATAGGATTATTCAGGGGATCTTTAGATCTTCAGAGCCTGGGGGTGTTACTGGGTAATTGGCCTGGGGCTCTTCAATGGCCCTTCCCACCCAGTGGCCTGGACACTCCTGGAAGAGGGTCCCAGGGGAGGCTATGCCAGAGCATCATCACCTCCAATTCACGTGAAATGCCCATAACAAAGCCCCCAAGACAGAATTTTCCTTGTAACTCTTTGTTTTTATGTGGCCAGGCCTTTCTGAATGTTCTGGCCAGACTTTTTCCTGATTCTCAAGATAATGTGTTTTTTTTTTTTATTATTAGTCAAATCTGATTTTTTTTTGTGTGATCGCTTATGGGAATGAAGCAATTGCACTGTCTGTCACCCCTACTAACTTTTGAACCTCTTTGCCAATATCTATCCAGTTTGTTAGATCTCAAAGGTGTGAAGTACTTTCCGGTTTTCCTCTTTTTTTTCCCCCATATCTAACCTTGAAACGTCAACATCTACGGTTTGAAATGGTACGGATGGTCAAGCTTTTCTGGAGATTTTTTTTTGGGGACTTGCAAAGCGGAAAAGGTGATCTGAGGTTTAATTCCCCACATGTCTTTATGAAGCCTGTTAACAATTAACCAACTCGCTCTGGATGCCTCCAAGTCCAGCTGGGTGAAGTTCAAGATACTTTGCAAAAAAACCCAAACAAAACCAAAACCCAAAAAAAAAACAAACCCTAAATCAACCAAACAACAAACTGTTTGCACATATTATATACAAACAATTTACATGCAATTGCATCTCAGTGCCTGCTCTTCATGTATCCATTTCTTAAAATGAATTTTTGAGGTTTTTCCATATTTATAGAGTGTGTTGCTTAATAATGGGGCTGCAGTCCCCTCAAAAAATAAAAATAAACAGTGGCTGATGGAGGGGGGAGTTATATTCCTACCTGCAGCATTAAGTTAAGAGTGTCTTTAGAGTGTCTTGATCCTCAGCCCCAGCCAAGCTGGATTTAGCATAGGTCCTATTAAGGTGGGGCAAAGGGGGCTTTGTGTCATTTTTAGATCCCCTTATCCTGGGCTGGCGAGCCCCGGCGTGATGGGGAGGCACCCACCCCGCGGTGGGTTGGGATGGCAGAAGGCTGGTGGCATTGGCCCGGCGCCATCCGGAGATCCTCTCCACCGAGGGCAATTCAGGGGTGATGGGATAAGCCAGCTTTGCAAAGGCAGATGCTTTGGGAGCCTGGATCTGCCTCGTTGTCCATCGAGGATGTCCTCAGCGCAGAAAACTTTCTCTATGGGAAGATTTGAATGTGGGGATGGATCCTGTACCAACATGCCCATGCGCTCGGGGAGATGCTTCCCCTCCAGTGCGGTTTGTTGTCGTTAGAAGAAAAGAAAATAATTCAAGGAATTGCCAGATAAAGTCGAGAGATTCGGTAAAAATCAGCATTGTCCAAAGAGTTACAACCATCTACATCTTGCGCTGTAAAATGCTTGTACCAGGGAGGCTGGATTCCTTCCGAGTCTCTTCCATAAGAAAATACAGGCGAAAATGTGAATCTCATGAATGTTTTTGTACTGGAAGGCTCAGGCGTCTAGTTAAGGAGCTGATTCTTAATCACATCTGTCTATCTTGTTTGATGAATATTGATATTAAAGTCAGAAAAAGAGACTTGTCATCGTACGTGCAGCAGGATCTGGCACTCGCGCGCTCAGAAGCAAGCGGTTCTGCTGCTTCGCTGCTGTCGGTGATGTTGGTTTCTTGAAATAATATATCCCTGCCAGCTGAGAATCTGGCCCTAAAATGAGAAAAGTTGAGATTCCCATTGTTGCATTAGTTTGGCCACATTAACAAGACGTTGCTCTAGAAATGTGTCTATGAATATGCTAATGTTTATTTTGCTAAACGCACGTGCCAGGATGTGCCATGTGGCTGAGTTAGTGTTACTTTAAGAATCCCAAATTTTTTTTTTGCCTTTTTGGAGTTTTGAGCTTTTAAACTTGTAAACAGAGCATTTTGTTGGCATAAGTTTCCGTGATTTTATGCATACAGCTGACTTTTATCTTCACTTTTTACATCACCTTAATACTGTACGAGAGAAAGCACTCATCTGTTTATGATAAGTTTATCAGAAATACTCCAAAGTTTTCCGTGACTAAGATATTATATTGTTACGGTGGCTTGCTACAGGGTAATTTTGAGACAACAAACAGAATTTTTCAAAGCCCAGATGTCCTGTTTAGACAAGGGGGTTTATATTGATTAGAATCTGCTTTCACCTAACATCGTGTAGTAAATAATCACAAAGACGTAATTAGAAAATTTTGGTACAATATTTAGTCCTAGTCCCTGTGTGCCAGAATTGTTTGACTACTGAGAAACCGGAGCTTGTTTGCATCCCAGTGTGTTGTGAAATGCAAACTTCAAAGAAAATATTATATCTCCCAACTCCAGCTCGTGAGAGTCTTGGAAGTATAATACAGAAAAGGCTTAACAATCCCTGCTGAGGAAAGGGCAATTTGACACTGAAACTACTGTTAAAGCACCGTTGACACACTGGTGGGCAAAAAGTGCTTATTAGAGGAGTCTAGTTACAGTCTCAGGAGCCAGGGAGAGAAAACGTGCCCGAGTCATTGCGAAAATTGGCAAGTTGAGCCAAATAGATGAGTTTTGTGTATGCGTCTGTACTCTTTTTTTTTTTTTTCCTTTTCCCCCCCTCCTTAACTACATGTTTGCTCCGTAGGCTTTCCGTAAGATTGGGGCCCTCGCGGTTTTGAAATAAAATATTTAGATTTGCAAAAAACTTCTGGAAGCCAGGTTTTAAGGCAAAAAAGAAGTTGTGTTTTATTTTTTTTTTTTCCGTCAGATTGTCAATGTCTGAATTTCATCACAATCTGTTCAGCTGTTTGTTGCAGGCAGGCGTAAAACATAGCGGGTGAGTGTGTGTTTGTACTTCTTATACATATTGAAAGAGTGGCTGCCTAATCCCCTTGATGAGGAAAGCTCTGTAAATTATATACATCTGCAGACTTTGTGCATGGGCAGGACAGAAGCAAAGAGGCAATTTGAGGGAGCAAAGAAGAGTTTCCTCGCAACTTGGTGATCAGAAACCTTTTAGCAGCCCAGCCTCCTCGTGATGTCATTTAGTTTGTTTATTTTTTTTTAAGGACCTGAGTGTTTTTCCTTAAAAACTTTGTCTAGGAGGCCCTTCTACACACTTAGGATTCCTGGAAAGAGAAGAAAATATTTACTGATGACAGCTCTGAATATATTCTCTTTAATTGTCACTTATGTCTCTGTCCCATCCTCTGCACTGCGCTAAAAATAGTAACTGGGGTTGATGGTTTCAACACCATCTAATGTATGTATATTACTGCATACAAAACCTACATAAAAATGTCAAGAATGAGACCTAAGCCAGGAATAAAACTGAAAATCACAAACATGAGACAAGACCCAAATAATGAGGGTGTTGCAGGGAGATATTATACTGATGTCTCTGTGTAAATACATGCGGGCAGAGCTGTTAAGATTCTATGCCTCCCATGCGTAAAGGATGCCTAGAATAATATTTGCCTTTTTTTTTTGGTAAATAATTTGTAGGTAGCATTTATATTTATCTGTAGCCTTTCCCTGCTTTCCTTTAATAGCATGATTTGCTAATCATGCTGCAACACTTGTAAGGTAAGTGCAGAACATATTTTCCTGTCCATTTTTCAGAGGATAAATTTGTCCAAATTACACAGCAAGTGTCTGGCAGAAGCGAGACTAGACACCAGGGATAAAATCCCTTTGATTTCACTGAGACAAGGATTTTATTCCAGGAGTCTTGTCTCCACTTCTCTGTCTACTCTGCCCTGTATATTCTGGGCTTTTGCTGATACTTGATACAAGTCTTGGCTTATAGGGTTAAAGGAAAGTCTGAGAGAGAGGCAGCGATAGTAGTGTTAACGTGACACTGTCGTTATGGTTTTGTCAGCATTTTCATTCTAAACTTCTGTTTGCAGCAATTATAAATTGACCATAAAAAAAAAAAAAAGATAAATCACTGTGAACTAAAAGTTGGCATACCAGAGTCCAGGGGGGAATTTTGAGCTTTTGGAAATAATGGCTTCTGATTACCACGGACAGGCATGACATGATGTGCAAATATACGCTCCATACTGCGCTGGAAAAAAACCGTAACGAGTGTCACCACTTTGTCATGGCCAAGAGTGTGAGGAGAGAAGGTCTTTCTGACTTTTGCAAATGAGAAAAATATTTCATTATTCCCAATGCCCTGAACTGGTTCTTAATTCTTCCTGTTTACTTTACCTCATCCCATGTCAGGGAAGCACGACGGCTGGCTTTGGGGTTTCCAGTCGATCAGACAGTCAGCTGGTGTTGATCAGCACAGCTCCACCGAAGTCCAGTGAAGTTAGGTTGACTTACACCAGCGGACAGTCTGGCTCCGTATCATCTTTCTGCGGCATTTGCTACCCATTTGGAGTGCTAGTTAATGTTTGTTTAACTTTGAAAGTCCATTTTTTTGCCATCCTGGTCAAATATCCATTGGAAGGATAGGCATAAATTGACTTTAAAGTGTTTTCACCAAGGACATAGTTGTATACTTTTAAGTTGTATTTTCTGTGTATTTATTGCGCTGTATTCTGGGCTTTCTTCTTTAGACAGCAAAACGATGGAGCAGGTGGTGTTAGTACCATAAGGACGGTCCAAGAGGCTGTAACTGTCACCTACCCTATACCCAAATCGTTATTTTTTTGCACGATGAAGCTGAGTCACTGACCATTGCGGGTCAGAGCTCTGGGCTGTCCCCTCCTGCGCCATCATTCATGAGTCACGCGAAAGCCGAGATGTTGGCTCGGAGGAACGCTTCCCGGCGCAACATTCCCCAACAGCCGAGTTGGAACCCGAGTCCTTCTTTCTGAATTCAGCTTGGAAATAATTACAGTGCCGGAGTAGCTTTGGCTTTCGGTAGTGTTACTAATAACCGAGGGCTAAATGTGAAGCAGCTTTGCAGAAGCGCTCCAGTGTCAGGTTGCGGGGAGCAGACATGAAAAATAAAGGTGTAGTAAACTCGAAGTAACTCACTTAATTGCACGGCAGGGTTGGGTGTAGGGAGGAGAAGAAGAAAAACTACTTTGTGCGGCGGAATCTCATTCCCCTACAACTTTGCTGGGGTTTTTTTTGTTGTTTTTTTTTTTTCAAAGTGACATTTCAGTGATGTACCAACAGAGGAAATTTTGCTTGCAGAATCCTGTGAGCAAAACACTTCTGAGAATGTATGTATACAATTGTTTAAAAAAACACAGGGTTACTGACACAGATGCCAATTTGGTAGGGCATATGGAACATTTACACTTGCCTTTTTCATTCTTTCTTGCTACAGCTGGTACTGATTTAGTATGTGAAATTTTACTAGCAGGAGTGCTAATCAAGACAGAGATTTCTGTGAGGGTTTAGTCATTTATGTGGAGGAAAACTATGGGTATCATTAAAAAGTACAAGATCATCTATGAGAGGAACATTATCATTAGCAACCTAATTTTTAAGGCAAACAGAGGGAAAAAAGATACTGTATGTCTTGAACAGCCGCAGTAGAAAATTACATTCTTGTAATGTTCAGAGTCATGCCACCTCTCTCTGAGTTGGGGAGAAGAAAATTTTGAATTCACTTAAAAAAAAAAAAAAGCAATACTTGCTCCAAGTGTGGGTTTATTTTTTTTTTTTTTAATCCAGTGTGATAACCTGCTCTGCTGCATCAAATGGATATGGCTAGGGATGGGATTAAATCCAAAATCACATCCAAATCCTGGATCAGTGTTTGGATCCGAGGCCTCCATTCATACCTAACTCTGTGATGGGGCTGCGCTTCACCATTGCAGCATTTGAGAAGGGTCCAACAGCATCCCATGCCTAAAATCCAGAGTTTGTAAAAGTTCCCCGTTTTTTCAGGAATTGCAATCCAGACCTGGAACGGGGGCGTTCAGACCTTAAATACCAATTCTGGCCAATTTCTGACGGTGACAAGAAATACTATATTCCATTAAGAAGGCAACGAGGGTATATTACTTCTCCAAAGAGGTGATTTTACATTACACACAGTGTAAAAAATTATGTTCGGGTTTAACTGCCATTTCCTGCCAAGATTATTTCAGTGCAAACAGCAACAGAATAACTGCTGGATGTTAAATATGTTGTACAGGTGGCCCAGTGATATGGGAGACCTGAGCAATAAAAGCCGACATCTGCGGCCGGAGGTGCCGGAGCGCGGTGGAAGCCGTGTGCTTGGTCCCCACGGAAGACAGCCAGCTGCCCGTGCTCACAGCATCGCCTGGGAGATGTGAGGAGCTCTGGAGTGGGCTGCATGCCTTTTTCCTCCTGTTTTCCCACCTATTTTGGGGATACAGGGGGAAGGTAATGCAAGGAGGATGCTGGGGTGATGCCCTGGGTGATAGATGGCACTCTAGAGATTTGCCAGTCAGTAGGGACAGTAAATGAATAAATACCGATAAATAAATAAATATCTACCTGCTACGATACTAGAATTCATCTCAGCTTCTCAAGCACTGACTTCGTATCGAGACTCCTGAACATCTTTGCAAACTACTCTGCTTTGGAGTGGCAGGCACTACTTCCCGAAGCAAGATAATACTGAGCAGGGTTTGGAGAACAAAATTAAGGCACCTTCATTTTTTTTCAGCAGTGTTAGCTTCCTGCCAGGTGCCTCCCTTGCTGGGGGAGGCAGTGAATTTTGGGCAGATTCCCAGGAGCCACTGGATTAAGTGGCTTTAGTGTCGTGCAGATGTGAGGGGTCTCATTTGACGCCTACAGGTAATGGTTCTCTTGTGGTAACTTCATAAATTCTGCAAGGTTGTCCCGTGTACTTTGGGCTTAAACGTTCAAAGAAGTCCCACCAAGCTGGACGTTAAATCCCTTTTTTCACTTCCACAACCTCAGATTTCGGCAGTTGTGACTCAAAGTTTACTGATTGCTGTTTTTTTCCGATATCACATCTCACTTTAATCACTAGTGGAAAAGCTGAAGACTTATTGTAGAGCTAGAATGAGCTAAATGGCTCCCGGATATGACAATGACAATTTTCACTTAAAAGGCTTTTTCCCAAAATACATATACCACTAAACACAGCCGTCTCCAGGGGACAGGGAAATGGCCATCAGGCTAATTAGCTCAAAGCAAGCGAAACCATCGGGGAAAAGGAAAGCCGGCGTCTATGTTGGTTTGAACGTTGCTGCTCGGACTGAAATTGCTTGCCTTGAAAGCCACGCAGAGATGTTATCGGCTTTGTGGACTGAAGGAGTGGGTCAGCTTCTTGTCTGATGGCATCGGGGCATCTCGGATCTGATGGTTGGAGCAGTCAAGCTCCCTTCTCCAGAAACCTCGATTGTTTGACTTGTGTTGATACAACTGTCCAAACTTTTTCCCAATGTAGCAAGGCAAAAGAGTCTGATATTGGGTCAGAGCAGGGATATCTCTCCCAGAGAGAAAAGAACATGAATCATGATGGAGATTTTACTATTATGATCCATAAAGATAGTTACATCACCAAAAAAGCGCAGCACGGCAAGCTGAAGTCTTCGACAGTTTGTGATGTTTAAACATCTCTAAGCACTGTTGAGCATTTTCTCTACATTTCTTGATATGGCACTGCGGTTTTATTTAAGCAATCCCAAAAATCGTGGCCAGCTGCACCATCTGCCAGAGATGATGCAGGATGGGTGCCTCCAGCATGTCAGCGCTCAGATGTCATTTAAAAGGGAAATGCTTTTCTGTACTGGGAAAGAGGGCAGAGACAAAGAGCCCGGGCAGGCAGCAGGCTGTGCTAAGTGGAAAGAAGAATTGATACCTTTTCTAAGGCCTGACCCGAACATCTGAGTTCCTTCCCTTGGGCTTTCTAACCCCCAAATGTTCTTTTGTGTGTATGTGTATGTCTTTTTTTTTTTTTTTCTCAGTGCTCGCAGATCCAAAAAGGCTCTGAGAGATAGTCATCTGATGTCGAACAGGTGGCTCGTCCAGGTCATTGAGCGTGATGGTGGCTGTGAAAGCAAAGCACCCCGCGAGTCCCACCCGGGCGCGAGGATGCACGGCAGGGATGCAGTTGGCATTTAAAGGTCAGTCCCTCGCAGGTCCTCGGCACGTTCCCGGCAGCAGGTGACCTCCGTGACTGCTTTCCCATCTCACACATCTGTCTCCTAAAGAAGCCAAGCTGCACCTTGATGAAACTGTTTGCAGAGGAACGAGGCGTGATCACAACTGAGCTGAAGGGTGTCATATTCACTTTACCGCCGACACGAGGACCAAGCGGTTGAATATTCGATTACACGTCAGTCACAGCACATTAGGCAATCTTCCAGTCTGCCAGCTTTGCCCTTCCCAGCTCCCAGCTAAGTGTCATCAAGAAAGAAGTAGCACGGTGAGGGAAAGGGGCGATTTGGAGTCAGCTTGCTAAAGGAGCTTCAGTCCCCACCAAAAATGTCCTTTCTTATCGTTGGAGTGGGTCTAGTGGGTCCTCCTTGCTATGGAGAGGGTTGTTCATGCCTCTTGACTGTGGATGCAAAGCACTCACGGTGCAATGCCATTCATTTTTATCTTTTGGTCTAAAAGTATAAATGCATGTAAAAGCAGCAAATGGTGTAGTGAAGAATTTCGGAACTGCCATTCCAGCAACATTACCCAAAATATTCTGCTCTTTCAAATAAAGTGGCTATAAAAACATGTTGCTCTGACCGAGCGTTTTCTGGACTGTTTTGCTTGCAAATTACTTAGTGAAAATATGCTAGGAGTGGAAGTTAAGGGCTGTGGACAATTTCCCACTTTGCTAAAGCCAGAAAAAATCCCATCTCGGCTCCAAGAAGGAAACTACTTTCCAAAATGTCAGTTCATGCAGAAAGTCCTAGTTCAGCTGGAACGAGCCGCTCCGTTTGCGCTCGGTGGTTTCTGGAATAATAAAAAGCCCTGTCCGTCCATGCTGGGAGAGGATAGTACGGGTAGATAATTCCTGTTGGCACTGGGGCTTTATTATGGTTTTTGTTAAGCATCCTCCACCTGTTAGCAAATGGGTGGTGTGCCCGTTTTGCATCTCCTGCTTCCACAGTGGAGCTACACCTCCTGTTTGGAGAGTTTCAAAGGGAATTTGAAATCAAAGGAGACAACGCTGCTCTTACTGGGTGGGACGTTCGTAAGCAGAACTTTAGCTTTGTCTACTTTGATTTCAGATTCACTTTGAATGTTTTTCTGACAGGAGGTGCAGGCATCACAAAGACCTGCGGTAGCAGCATCACCCATTAACTTTTCAAGTGACCGTTACTATTGAGCTAGAGAGACAATAAGATTGCGGTGGGTGTCAATGGGAATAACCTTTATGAGACTTCCGAAGCTTCAAATCTGTCCTCAGGCTCCAAAACTCCAAGAAATACTTAGAGGGAGAGACTGCCTGCAGAGTGGAGAGTTAGAGAGTGATGGATGAAACAATAAAAATGACACCGCTGGTAAAGCTGAAAGTGGGATGTTGCTGATTGTGGCGCATTGTGCGTATGATCGATGGCAGGGTGATGGCATCCGGATCCTCTGTCATATTACAGGGGCAGCATGAGACCCTCCGTGTGGCAGGATGGCTGAACCCATGGTTGGTGAGTCCAGGAAGGTGAATTTAGCCTGTCTGATGACTGGTGAAAGAATGAGGAGTTGTCTGCAAGGACTGAGGGCAGCTCTTGACAGTAGGGTGAGGTGAGGTGGGAAGGGCAGGAGCCTTTGGGTAGTGCCTGGAAACAAGGACTGCTTTCCCCCTATATCACCCACTCCTTCTTGCCCGTGTTTGAAAAGGGCATCCTCAGTGCCGCCAGCACTGTTGTTACAGACAGAAGGACCTGGCTGAGAGCAGCCGGTGAAGTGCGCCTTACTTTTAAAAAAGAAAGATGTGTCTTGACAGCTCGCCAAAGACCACATCTGCCTCTCTTTGCACCTCGGTGGGTGAAGCTGAGCAGCAAGGTGGTGAAGACGAGCAAATCTATCAATTAACCGTGTGAGGGCTGCTCTCTCCTTTTCTCTCCAACAGCTGGAGGTGATCCCTGGCCTGGAAAGACCTCCCTGAAAACCCATCTGCAACACCTGTGGGAGAGGCACAGCTGTGAGCTCCCTGGGGTGGGGAGGCACCACACCACCATCACCTCTGATGGGCTGGGAGGAGGGTGGGGAAGCACACTGGGTACTGTTAAATATTTTTTCTTGGGGTTGTTTCTTTTTTTTTTGTTTTTGTTTTCATGATGGATCTCCGTTGGGGATGCTGGTGGGGCCATGCAAGATGCTATGGTCTTTGAGTTGGGTGTTTCTTCAGGTGCTGAAACTGTTCCTCAGATAACCAGGTAAGTCCCTCTTGGTTTATATGGTTTGGGCTAAGGATTTTGGGATTGGATTTCTAGTGCTCTGTTTTTGATTACTGGTCATAATAATATTAATTATAACTTGATGATTTGCAAGTTTTTTGTTAGGAATATTTTGCCTGTGACGCTGAGTCTACATTATGTATTCAGTGTATTGGCATCGTGTAAATTTTGTGAACAGCTTCTATTATCTTGGAAACCACAGAAACAACAAGCAGTTATAATTATAGTCTGAAGATGCTATAGTGTTTCAAATATACCTACAGTAGGGGTATTACAATGAAAGCATGCTGCTTGCCTGCAGCTTTTGCTGTGTTCAATGGCATCACAATTACGCTGTATTTGAGCTAAAACTTCTGTCCTTAAACAGAAACAGCTTGTGTGAAACCTCTTAGCTTCTCTTGCTCATTTCTTGTGATTGTCCCTGGACTAAAATGGGCTGAAATAATGAGCAAGGTAGGGTAGGGTGTTTATGCAGGCTTTGTGTCTGGGTTTGCTACTGATAAGTTGTAGGTAGTTTGTGCTGTAGGATTGGGAAAATGAATGAATGTTATTTAAAACCTCCGAATGGGCATCTGCTACTTGTCGAGTTGTGATCTTTGGTCCTGGGGTATTTGACAGTCCTGTGATTTGTGATAATGGAATTACTAAAAAAAAAAAGTTATCAACAAAGACATGACATTGAAAGTGTGCAAAACATAGCTTTAATTTCTGGAGTAAATGTGCTTTTAAGGGTGAGATACTTAAGCATGTGTCTTCAGGCACAGCACTACATGTTGATATACCTGAGCCAGCTCTTGGGTGGTATGAATAACCACAGCCCACATCCCACTGACAGAACTGGGATGTTCACAAGCTGAAAAGCTGTCCAGGCGCATATGCCTCCATCTTTTTTAAAGGTGAATTTGTGCTTGTTCATAAAGTTACAGAAAATAATATATTTAGTTTAATTTTTGTTTAAATTGCCCCAAAACACAAGGACCTTTGTTTGAATTGCATTCATTAGCTGCTTAGTAGTTTCCATTTCTGACAAAGACCTTTGCAGCCCTAGACCTGAGTTACTTGCCCTGGGGACACAGCTGTGTGGCCTCTCCCACTTCTCACCTGTAGCATTGCTGATGGTTCTGCAGCACAGAAGCGTGGCAAGCACATCTTCAAGCCCGTAGCCAGAGATGTTTCTTATGAACACTAGGAACCACAGTACCGTCCAGAAATCACCACAGTGGCCTGCAAAACTGGTTGAAGAATAAGGCAAGAATTTCCCAGCAAATATCTAATTACTATATTAAAAATTTTTCTTTCATGTAAGTCTTAGCTTAACTAACTCTGTAAATTGAATGTGGCATCTTTCTAACGCTTCTCTGAGTCTCTGTGATTGTTTTCATTATTGTTATGATTGTAACTGTTACTAGAATGAAATTGTTTACACATGGAGCTAAATGATTATTTTCATTGCTATTCAGCTCCTGACTGCATTAGACTGGTACACTGCATCCACAAAATGCCCATCCTCTCGCAAGCTGCAGGTTTCCTCATCCTTGAGAGTGGCTAGGACACGATGTTCCCATTGTCTCTTACATTTAGGATGGATCAGGGCACATCAAGGAAAGTGGCAAATGGCAGTTAAGAGGTTTTCTGCATATCACCGAAACTCTGCAGTGCCTTGCAGCTTGGAGCTGCTTTGGGCTTTTCTACTGCATGGTGGGCACTCAACTGCTGTCTGCCCAACATGTGGACCTTCAGGCTGTCCTCCCTTCAGCAGGCTCTTTGTCCATGTGGGGACACCTGACTGTCTTAAGAAAGCATCCCTTCAAGCTCTGTGAAACACACACAGCTCTGTGGCTGTTGATGCTCTAGAAGTCACCATTGAATTTTAGGAGCTTTTTCCTATTTGGCTTCCATTTTAATTTGCCTTTGGTAAACCTGGATAGCATAGAAATAGCCCACAGACACTGGGGCAATGGTGTAACCATTGGGTGGTGGAGAGCTGACCAGTAGGGCTATAAAAGTCAATGAAGTGTGTAAGCAGCGGAGCACATAATGACCAGCGAGTCTGCGGCAGTTTGTCTTTAACACATGGACAGATACAGTCTGGTGGTTAAAGTGCACATGTGAGAGCCAGGAGAACTAACTTTTGGTTCTGGATTGGTCCCTGACTTGTGTGTGACCTCATAACAGCCACTTCCCTGTTGATGACTTTGCTATTTTCTTGTTTGGGAAGAAAGGGGAATATAAGTGTCAGGCATGGGTCCTGATTTATGACCGGTCGTAGGCTCTTCCTAATGGAAGACTCTTTAGAGAGGTGTGGGGAGCTGGGCAGGTGCTTGGCTGGAGTAAATCAACATAGCTAAATTAAAACCAATAGATTTGTCCCATCTGGAGTGATAAAGGGTTTCCCATCAGATAAAGCACTGGTCCTTAGTATATAAGAGGAGTTTGGGATGCCATTCCTTTTCTCCCGGGAAAGGCTGCACCCTTAGAGAACGCACATTTGCTAGCAAAAGATTTTGGGCTATGGGATTTGTTACCAACAAGAAGGATGTGTGGAGATGAATTATAGGGCAATTTTATTTAGGAAATATCAAAAAAATGAGCTAGAAACTCTTGTGCTACCTTTAACTCTCTGGCAAGGACAAACTAAAATTGGCAATGGTCTGTCTATCAGTATAAAAGCGTTAATATCTGCATAGCTTCTGTTGGTAAATTTGGAACCAAATGGAACAGGCTTTGGATGCGAGCAAATTTCAAAGCAGGTATTCTTTCTGGAGTTGGTCTGCAGCTTGTGCTAGTTTAGTTAAACTTGTCTAGTTGAGCTGATTAAAACCCCAACCTGGATGTTCTTAGATTAGTTAAAAAAATATTTTACCACCCATTTCCAGAAGTAAGACAAATGGGCATAAAACCCAATTTAAAAGTGTTCATAAAAAATATTAGTGTTTTTAAAGCATTTAAATTAGAAAGGAAAATCACAGCTTAATCCAAGGAACTTTTGCATCGGCCAAGCCTTCCTTTCCAAAATCCGTACAGTAATATTCACACAATGGGCTGAGGTGCTGATAGTGCCACAGATAATGTAGTTGTTAATGATCAAGTTAATGTTAAAAGCCATTACTGCTCATTGACATAATTCTCAGAACACTATAACTGGAGAAGTGCACCTTTTGTGTGGCAACAAAATGACAAAATTGAAATGTTAAAAGTTGAGCGTCTGAATAATAGCCTGTGAAATCATTTAGACAAGATCATTGTTGTTGCCATTGTAAAAGAACCAGAGAGTGACAGAATGAGACAAAAAAAAAGGGAGAAAGGAGGGGGGAGGGAGGAAAAAAACCCAACCCCAAGCAGGCACCAGTGTGTCTCTTTCCTGAAGGGAGATGTAAGGTAAAGAGGATTCCTGCTCCTCTGTTCTCTCTCTGCCTCTCCAATTTGGAGGGTCTTCATCTAACAACAGAGCACCCTCCTCTGGCAGCTCGCCAGACACCAGCACCTGCCTGGGAGCCGTGGGGACGGGGAAGGGACCCGTCACATCGCCCCAGTGCCGGGGTGGGATGCTTTGTCCCGGACAGAGGAAGAATATTTTTTTTTTTTTTGACTGCTTGGCAGGAGTATCTAGGACAGTGGCCTTAGCATTACATAAAAAAAAAAAGTCAATGGGGGGTGCTTTTGCTGGTTTGCCCAGAGAGGGGGTCATCGGCAGTTGCAGCCACTCGTGTTCCCTGTGCAGTGGAGGTCGTGGGCTGGGACGCTTTACCTTAAACCTGGAGGATTTGCAGGTCGATTTATAAAACTCACCGAGCTGCGTACCACCCACGGGCATGCCTTTGACTCTCTGGGTTTTAATAAATCAGAGAAAGAGAGGAGAATTGTGGTAATGGGCTAAGCAGCAGACAGCCTATTAAACGCCTGCAGTGGAGGGACACTTTACTGAGCAATATACGGCACAACAAGCCTGTGTTAAAACATTGACCCACAACATTTGGTCCATAAAAAGAGTTACATTCGCAGGGACTCCTGGCAGTGATAGTTTTAATGCAGGGTCTGTGTCATGGTATAAAATAAATGACTTCCGACATTACAGTAAATACTTAAAAGCTGCACTGAAAACCGTTCTGTGCAGGGCAATGAGTATGGTATGACTACCTGCGAGCGATGGTAGTTCTGTTCCTGAGCCACCCACAATGATCTGGTTTTATGCAGAAACCCCCTTCAGCTCAGAATCCAGTCCCTCCTCATCGCTCCTTACTGTCCTTATAGAGTTGGGCAAAGCATTGTGGAAAAGGTATTGAAGGACATTTATTCTGAATTTTCCACTAATGTGGTTTTTCTGCTCTTCTAAAGAGTTACTTGCGTCACAAGGGAGACTTTGTCTTGATTTGCTTAGCATCTCCTAGCACCAAATAGAAATATTACGCAGCCTTAAGTTAAGTTTCTGTGTGTTACGATAAGAACTGTTGCCTAGTAAATTTGGAAGCAATACAGGATTCAGTGTCATCTCATGCAGTTTGCCGCTTTTTCTCCAACACAAGCCAGCCCTGGCCATTTTTTTTTTGTTTGTTTTCAGGTGGGGAGCTTGACATACAAGAACACCCCTCTCAAACCAAAGCACTTCTCATCCATGCTGCCAGCCCACCCTCCAGCCTTCACCCTTCTCCTCTCTCTAATGCATTAACTTTCCTGGAGGGCTTTGATTCTTGTCCTCTTACGGTTCCTGTAAGCTCCCACAAACCCATCCAGTATCTTCTTTGCCTCCAGTAACTGTCTTTCTCAGGATATCTTACTACAGGGTCTGCTACTCTTGGCACCCTCTTCCTATGACCCCAGCCACTATTGAATTAAATCTCTTCCATGGTTTGGTTATGGATTGCAGCCTAAAGTCCATAACTAAACTGTGCATGATATTGGAATTCAGCAGGAGCTGGGGCCAGCGATTAGGAATGGTAGACCCTGCCACTTTATCTGTCATGGCAGGATGGAAATTTTAGGGAAGGGAAATCACTGGCAAGTCAACAGTTTGGAAGGAAGGTAGCACTACCATAGGGGTTCTGATTCTGCTGGGCTCATTGCTGTCATGTGAAGGATCATGCAATTGATTAGGAGAAGGTAGAGCCCCACAGAGGGGATTAAATCTTCTTCCACTCCCTCTTGCTATGCAGATAGGGATTTTTTTTTTTTTTTTAATGTGTGATCTAGCTAAAAAAAGGACAAGTCAAGTTTTTCTTGTGTGCTCAGGAAAGATAATTCTGAACTAGGAAATGTTTCTTAAAATCGGCAAACAGTGACAGATCTCTGTGGCTAGAGGTTTTTCATGAAGATGTCCTCACCTCTCAGGAGCAGACTGTGCAGTTGACCTCACTTTTCTGTCTGGATACAGCTGCTGCTGGGGACTGGATATAGAGTATGGGACCTTAGTTTAGGGCTGGACTTGGTATGGGTATGCAGAGCACAGAGGACACAATCCATAATGTATTTGTGACAGCTTGATGGTGGAGGATGGCTGCCACAGAGCTTCCTTGTAGCCCTCAGAGCTATTGTTATTGTGGTACCCCTCTGATGTAGAAATTTTGACACCTCCTAAGTGCAGAAATAAGAGGTTTGGTCTGTCCTGAGAACTGAAAACTGCACTATATCTGGGTAGTTTTGCTAGCTCCAGGAGCAGTTCACAAACCAGCTTGGATCCGAGAACACGTACGGTCCTGCGCACTCTCAAACGTGCAGTATTCAGTAAAAGTGAAATTACTGCTCCTGCCAGTTTTTTCCGTTCTTACCATTTCGTTCTTATCTAACTTTGAGCTAAGGCCAGCTGCTCTTCACCTAGATATTTATTTCTCTTAGATACTAATCAGTTGAGTAATACCTGGAACTCATCAAGCGGAGCTGGGAGTCGTAAGAGCCCTACTGTCACCCAAGCCCCTGGTTTCCCAGCGTGCACCCTCTTGGTCTCGTCTAGCTGCTGGATTAGAGAGGAGATGCAGCTGATCCTGAGCAGATCCAGCAGACTGTAATTCGGAAGAGATAAGGAACATTGTAACGTTCAGGGGTCTATCCTAGAAAAATGCATGAATCCATGAATCCTGCTGATGTTGGGGGTTTTTTTATTTTATTTTTTTTTACTCAGTTTTGAAAGGGCTCTGGTCACTTAAGTTGTAACTATTTATCCCTC
>WKFP01014762.1:26439-61439 GCA_011057875.1 Pterocles orientalis | reverse complement strand
TCTTTTAAATATTTGAGCATGAGGGGGTTTGCTTGAATAGTGACTGCATAACAAGCTGCTTAATTTTTATCTTTAAAAGATACATTTTAGAGAGACAGCACAATTTACCTACTAAGGCTTTAGGCTGGGAATTAAAACCCTGTATTCAGTTTCTCTCCGGTGTACCATGGCTATACTGTCTTAGGTCATACCAGGAGCATCCTGGCTCAGATTTAGGGTCAGGACCTGTTGGAGCCGACCAGCCCTTTCCATGCAGCATAGCACTTGGCTCTTTTCTCAGCCTCATGTGGTGCCTCTGTTACCTTGAGCTGCAATGTAGTATTGAGTGGGTTTTATTTTTCTAGCTCGGAAAGCCCCAACTCATCACGAGGCTGGGTTGCAGTCTGATGGAGTAGTTTTTTTTGAGCACTATGTCAACTCTACACATTGCACATCCATGGGAAATGACGGGAGATGGGAACTTGGCTTGTTCCTCTGGTCCAAAAGGTCCAGCTGCATGTGGAAGTGAGCACACAGGCACCCAAAAGGGCAAGTGAAAAGGAGCGTCGTACTGCGAGACATCAGGAGTGATGGAAATGATTCTGAGGAGGATCACACGCGGGGCTGCGCTGGTTTGGAGCAGATTCCAACATGGATGGCCTCGCCAACAGATTTCTTCTTGGATCCCTTCCATTCCCCTCCCCCATCACCTTGCTTTACTATATTGGCTTTCTGGGCTGCAAGTTTTCTTTGCAAGATATTAAAATATGTATGTAACACTGAAGTAGTACAGCCTGAACTAGCTCAGCCTGTCTAGGCCCTATCAAATCCCAAACATACCGGTAACTTTATTATAATTTTTCTTTGGAGTAAGCCATAGTCTGTTGAGTTATATTCATTATATTAAGCCATTTGTCAACTGCCAGTAAGAATATTCACAAAAGTGGTCAATCAGCAATAGACAACTTAAAAATCTAAGGTTTTTTTGGTGTGTGTATGTAATATAAAAAGATAAGTTGGTGATGAGGGATGGGCCTAAGCCATAACATGTGGTTCTGCATCCAAATTGTCAAGGGATGTGGGCTTTGGGCCCAATGATGAAGGAGAAGGCCTCATTTCATATGGCCACAGCTCCATTCTTTCCCTAAATTTAGAGCGCAAGGTCTTGATTTGTGGCTGCTGCTACTAGTATAGCAAACTGATTTCCTTCATACATAAAGAGGAAACCTTCTTATATACCAGAACCAACATAATGAAGGATTGTTGTTTTAGGGACGGGGGTATGGGTTAATATTGCTCTTTTTTCTTTTTTTTTTTTGTCTTCACTGTGTCTCTAATCAAATGTAATCACCACAGCATGTGTTATTGATTTTGTAATTGCTTCTTGAATGGTTTGGGTCCTAAGACTGCTATACTTGTGAGAATGTCATTGGGGTGTACATGCAAACTAATAGATTATGTATCTTTTTATTAGAAAAGCCCTCTAATATCTCAGTTAAAGATTAAATACTTGTCGCAGAAGTCCCAGTTGGTAACACTTTCCAGCAGCCTTTCACCAATGCTTCCTTTGTATAGTTTATTTCAGGTGCTTTTGTTCCTCACTGTGAATTGATGAGGCCAAAGTTATGGACATTGTCTGTGTAAATCCTGGCATCTGAGCCGGAGCATGCGGCTGGCTTTGATGCTTCAAAAAGTGGTTGATACTGTCTTGTCGGTTCCCGAAACAGAGCAGTTGTTTCCTGGAACTAACTGAGTATTGCTTAATGTATGTCTCAAGACAGGCTGAAAAAGCTCCTGTATTTTTGGAGTTAAATGAGGAAGTGGATAAAGGAAGGAGATGCTGTGTGAATGTTCTAACCTTGGTGTGCACACAAAATTGCCTTATGTGAAGGGAACCAGTTTCTTCTTGGGTAGGATGGGGTTTAGGTTATCTTGTGTGACTTCTGGCACGACATCACTTCTACCAACCAGGAAAGCCAGCTTGAGGCGTCAGTGAAGCCTGAAGTGCAGCTAGGACTCAAATTTACGATACATCTGAAGTCTTGGAATGGGGTTTGAATGACAAAGTAGGACAGGCATTGGCATACTGGGAATCTTGAAGAGCAGTACTGCCTAGCTTGGGTGGTCTCTCTCCCCAGCATGATGTCTACTCTGCATCAGCACAGTGTTGTGAGATGGCTGATCTGATCTTGATGGCTCAGTACTGCCAGGAAGAGCTGGTCCTATTGCCCTGCCTTGTCTATCTCTGCATTCCCATGCTCTTTCCTACGTGGGGTCTGGTACTTATCCAACCCCTTGGTGGTCTGGTTCAGCGTGCGCAGCTATGAGAAAAGCAATCCAGCAAGGAGGGTTAGAAACGTGCAACTGTGACTAGGAGGTAACAGACTAAGACCTCTAGCAGAAGGAGCCTGTGAGGGTTCAGCTGTCTTGGGAAGCCTCGTGCTACTGAGAGACCTGTGGTCTGAGCTCCCTCCTCTAGAGTATTTCATGGGAAGACTTAAGACATCCTTCTGAAGGTATGAATTAACACAGAGCTCTCATCCTAAGAGGAGCTGTACTGGCTCTCCTGCTCTGAACACCTGGAACATCCTCTTTTTCTTCTCCTTCACAGCTTGCTTTTAGCTCAGTCAGAGGGAGTGAGAAGGAGTTCACCTGGCTTTAGACGTCTAGATCAGAGCTAGTTAATTTGGGCTTCCTTTAAACCAACAGGGAGAAAGAGTTCCTTTAAACTGCATTTCATCTGGGCTGGTTTTATATCTGCTTTAGGATGAGGTTAATCCCACATTAATGGCATCTCTTTTTCTAGCCTGAATGTGAGAAGAGCCTAGCTCAGATGTCTGCAAGATAGACATCTGCATTTGGTCACATAAATCCCACCCGCAGAGCTGCTGCACTAATGTGATGAACCAAAATGAATGGCTTCAATTAATAACAACAATAATAATATAGACTCTATAGAGAGTCTAAATATAGAAAATAATTTCAGATTTTTTTTTTCAGCTGTGGGCCAGATCTTTCCTGGGTGTTGGTCAGATTATTTTTGATTCAGGTGAGTGGTTGGTTGCAATGGTCAGGAGTGGTGGTGGTACCTCCTTTTAGGCAAGCTAATCTAGCATACTCTTCCTGCAGGTATAAGCTGATAGAAACAGGAGAATTTTCCAAGGTGAGGGTTTGGTTTTGTTCTTTTGAATGAGATTGGAAAGCAGTACCTCTGGAGATATCCTTTGTAAAAGCACAAGGGCTGCAACTTTCTGGAACTACTCACGACCTCCAAACTTACTCTTTATTAGTATTTCTCATTCAGCTAAAGCTGAAGCAAACAAATGAAACTAATTACTCTTGAAGTTGGGTATTGCCTTCTTGAGGTTTATGAGCCTATTTTTCTGAAATTAGAAATTGCTTAACTATGTGGAATGTTTCCAACAAAACTGCTTCCTACAACCACAATTTTTACAGTCACAGAAGTGCTTTGTAGGTTACCTTTGGGTAGGCAGCAGTGACATCCAGTGGCCAGCGACCTGATCACAGGTCTTCTCCCAGAGCCTGTCTCACCTGGGACCATCTCTCCCTTGGCTAGTCTTGTCTGAGCCCATTGTGGTTTAATACACCTATTCCACTCAAGTTTTGGTTCTGGGTTCCCCGAACACACTTTGAGGCTCTGAAATCCTCAGGTAGATCTTCTCTGAAACTCCAACAGGGACTGTAGAAATCTACTGAAAATAAATAAATAAATTTTAGATTGTTGGCTTCAATGTAAAATATTTTTATATTGCTGCCCATAGACATGGGTGTCTAAGTAGAGATTGAAGAACAAGGTGTAGGTATTGATGTTGGAAGAGTTTGGCCGCCTTTGGATTCTCCACAGATCACTGACTACAAAAAGCCCAAGGGAAATGGTGTATAGCAATAGAGACCTTGCACATATTATTTTAATATTAATTTATTTTCTTTCAAGGCAGTGGGTCTAATCCCAAGTGAGTCCATTTGCTACAGACTGAGATTGAAGATTGTGGATTTTTTCACTCACTTCCAGAAGTGGTAGATCCGTGGTTATCCACCTCTAATTGTAGGAACAGTGGTGGTGCACATTCAGATGACTTTCACCTCCTCCGTGCTTATAGAGTTCGTGAGCCTTTCTAACACAGGGACACATGGTCCACCTTAATTTTGAAAAGGTGTTCCTTTCAGTTATGTCAGCTACTTAAATTTATTTGCAGACAGTCAATTCATATTGATCATAACTCGACCTTACAATGACCTTGAGCAAAGGTACTCTGTGACTGCTATAGATATTGTGATCAATACCGGAGAGCAATTGACTACACCTAGTTACTGATAAATGAAGTTTAAAAAAAAAGTACACTATTTTCAGAAATGAAGATAACTGCTCATTTAGTCGACTGTTTGCAAAGGTTTAATATTGATACATGAAGTTATAATGACATCCTTGGGCATTCTCAAATGGTAAAGAAAACAATAGGGTGCAGAGTTACTGTAGCACATTAAGGGAGAAAGAATCATTAGTTCCCAACTTCAGACAAGAAATTTCATTATATCTATGACAACAACACTGAGAACAAACACACTTACTTAGCAGTACCCATCGGAGAAGGCACGTATCAAACTGTGCCTCTTTTCTTTATGCGTGAGCCAGGTCTAGTGGAATAAAACACTGTATTACTGTGGCTGGAACAAAGCCTTTAGTACCACTTATTCTACTTTAGTACCACTCTCCTTTGCACATTTATGCCTGAATTAAATTGCGCATCCCCAGGTATAACCAACTGTAATCATGAGGAAGAGAACACTCTGGTCTCGGCACATCTGCTACACGTCGATACACTTCCCCACGCTGCCTGGAGTTGAAAGGGAAGATGGGAGGGATGTTTTCCCCTGCTATTCCTCTTGCTTTGCTCTGAGTCCTGCTGAGTGACGGGAGCCGAGTACCAGCAGCTGAGACACGAGCAAATGAAAGTCCATTGGCAAAATGGTAGTGGGCTGCACAGGAGGGTGGTTTCAACCCCAAATCTACTGGTTTCCGTACAGGGGAGGATGCTCTGGGGATGCAGGAACGGCAGCACTTGCAGAGGTACCAGTGGAGCTCATCCCTTACTAGTGACCCTGAGCTTGGTTTTTCCATCAGCGCTTCTTGCAATGCAACCTGGGTCTGATATTTTACATGTATGCACCAGGGTATTTTGTTGTTTGTGTGTGTTTTTTTTTTTAAATAGATTTTTACATCTGTGACATTCTTTACAAAAGAAATTAATTAAATGGCAGGATGGTTTGAGCTACACAAATCAGAAACAGGAGGGGAAACGTTTTGCAGGCGCAGACCTCCCATAGATCTCCCTGCACTTCTCAGTGTTTTCCCCAGGCACTTGAATTTCTCTCCCCATCCCCAAAGTTAATCTCCTGATCATATTTCTTCAGTCCTGTACAGTAAGTGTGGTTGGTTTTGTTTTTATTTTTTCCCACACTCCCCTGTTCTTTGCAGAGACTGTGTCCTTCTCCAGGCTTCCTTTCTATTTTGCACTTCAGTCAAGCTATTTATTAATAAACCTGTGTTTTCGGTGCGTTCGTATATCAATAAAGTACAGAGTGGTTCAGTTAGTCAGCATTCTGGGAAATCCTTTGCTGTATTGAAGAACTGTAAATCTCCATTATTGCTTCCCATAGCAAAAATAAAGAATAGCCTCTTAACTTTGCAGCTTTCCCTTTGTTAATTTTTAAGGGTGAATGTGCCCACATTTCCTAGCAAAGAGGATCAGTTTGTGCACAGCCCAGACACCAGGCATTTGTTTGTTTTGGGGTCGGGTTTTTTTGGTATAGCTTCAGCTGGTACCTGGAAATTCATCAACAGTGAAGGGGAAGCCAGGGAGAGAGCAGCAGGAAGCAATATTGAAACATTCAGAGGAAAATAATCATTGAGACTTTAGGATTTTTTCCAAAGTGAGCCTAAACTGGAGGCTTTAGTGATTAGTCCATGACTGATTGAAGAGGTATGTCATCTGCTCCTACATTGCAGCACATCCCATCGCATTGCAGTTGCCTGCCTGGAGTCATTGCGGTGGATTACATCCTTGTGTTATCAAACCGTGTCATGTCGCATCACCGTTGGAAGCAGCTGGATGGAGACGTGGCTGACACGTTGCCTGTAGCAGATGCAATGAGAAATACCACCCAAAGCACGTACCTGCTTTTAGTCAAGGCTCAATTTGCTCAGAGTGTATTTTGACGTATCTACAGAGGGTTTGAAGTCACAGATAATCTCTTCCGTGTTTGCCAGCTCTCATGCAAGAGACGGATCTCTCTGTTGGACTAGGAAGAAATGGAAGATTTAAATTAACTTTGGTTGTTTCAGTGTCATCAAATAGGTAGGAATCATAGAAAACTTGCTCAGTCTAGTTAGTGCAATAAATGCGTGAAATCTGGGGCTATGAGGGACTCCAGGAGGTTATTTTTTTTTATTTTTGATTTTAAAAACCTAATCCCAAAAGCTTGACGAAATAAAAAAGTCTTCTAGTTACTCTTTAAAAAACTTGTATAAAAATGAAGGAACTCTGGTAAAAGTACTAGGAATGGGCTTCCAAACTACTGGAAAAAAATGAAATGTATTGAGATGGTGATATTATAAAACCAATAACATTTTTCCATATTAATTAATTGTGAATTAAAGCAAATTTTTTTATATGAATGCATATGACATTCATGGCATGCCAAATTAATTCTTTATGATCTGAGCCAGTGCAGTCAATACTAAATGAATTCATAATGATAAGATACTTAAAATAAAGTGTTACTACGAAAAACAATAAAAGACCATCATCAAAACTGCAGCCTACTGCTGAAGCATTGCCCAGCAAGATGGTGCCAATGGTAATCCTTTATTCTTTTGTTTGACTTCTTCCTCTCCCAGTTCTTCTTGTTGGAATGCTCTGTATGTGGTACAATGAACTTCATGGATTTCCTGATATTGGTGGACAGTATTGCCCCTTATTCTCATTGGACATGTTTCTCATGTGCTTAGGTTTTCATCCTTTGGGGTTCAGCAGTCAGTTTTCCAAGAAAGCCTTATATCAGATTCTGTTAATAAAGACTCCCTTATACCAGCCTTGGGACTCTGTTCTATTAGAAATATTTCAAATGTCATGAGAAAAACAAAAGCAACAGTGAGTAGTGTATAAAGACAGGTGTGTGTTATATATCCAAAGGAATTTCTCCTTTAGGGAATGGTTTGTACACACATGAAGACACTGGTCAAACATTCAGCTTTTTAATTTGTGTGGTTGGTTTCTTTATTCTTGTTGCTGGGGGTGTGGAAGAAGCTGAGAATAGGTCTGTCCTGCCTGGCTTCAGTGTTTCCCTTCCCAAACCTAGACAATAGGAGAGATGAAAGGGGAGAGGTGACACACAGGATGAAAGAACGGTGTAGAGGAAAGAAGGGTAGGACAATGGATCTTACCAAGGAGATACTGTCAAGGAGAATGACACAAAGTGGGAAGAAGGACAAAACTAGGAGAGGCAGATGGTCAAGACCTAAGGAGGGTAATGGCAGAGGCTGGTGGATGATGAAAAAATTAGTGCTTTGTAGAATATACTAATTCAATTTTCTTTTTTGCTGTTTTTTTTGTTGGTTTTGTTGTTGCTTGGTGTGTGTTTGTTTTTTTTTTTTCTTCATTTGAGCTAATGCTTTAATTGATTAGTTCCTTAAAATACCTCCCTAAAAAAAAGTTGGAAGCTAAAAGTTAACCTAGGAGAGGCAGTGACCCAGGAGTACAGGTTCCCCTGTACTTTGTCAGTGTGTGCTTCAATGTTTGTTTTGCTGTGGGTTATTAGGTGAGGAAAAAAATATTTTCAAAGAGTCCAAACTGGGAAAATCTCTCCTGAAGGTACATTAGCTACCTGGAACATTGAGCTGTGGCTCCTGGGCTGCCATCCAACCTCTGAAGTAAAAGGAATTACCTGTGCTGTACTGGTATAGCTGACAGCTAAATGTGCCCTAATTTGCCTTAATTATACCCTTCAGTACAGGGTCTTTCTGGTGATTTGAGGGCGGGAGGTTCAGCAGGGAATAAAAGTCAACTGCTTTCCCTTCTAGTTGGAATAGGGGAGAATTAGCTGGATGACATTAGGAGAGTTTCTAAATATCTTTCCTGCCAATATTTGATTAAGGACTTTAATTTCATTAGACAAACTGATTTTTTCATTAGCCAAACTGATTTTTTCATGCATTGCTCTCTCCTTTTAATGTGTAAATTACATGGGATTTGACTCTCATTACAACATTGATATGGGTGCTGCCTTCAAACGGACACCAGCGCCAGCGCCATGCTTGTGGCTGGGTCTGCTGAGAAGAGCTGCTTTGTGTTTTGCTCCGGGAGGTGATTTCTGTAAATAGCCATTTATACTGTGTAGGTTGGTGATGCACGTGTGCCTGTGCATATAGCCCAGCATCCTCTTGCATGCTCTTTCTTGGGAGAGTAAATTCCAGTAATGGACCTGGGTCTCCTGGTGCAGGTTGTGATGTGCACCAGAGTAGAGCTCTATCATGTGAAGTGTAATTTGGGTAAAAATGTCGGAGCTGATGGAGGACACAGTTCAACAAGCATGTGCCTACCTTGAACTCCAGCAGCTTAGCTTCAGTGATTACAGTCTAGCCTTTATATTTCCAAATTGTCATAATTTGTTATTTTTCAGTAGTATTCATTTTCGATCATTTATGTCCCAAGCTACGTGTGCATCAATTTTGCATGAATGTTGTCACTCATGCCAATGAAGATGAGGGACACCAGTTTATGTTACTTCCACTGAACAAATGAAGTATCTATATAATCATATGGAAAAGTATTTCTAAATGTATTTTTCTGGGGTCACCTGGGGTAAAATGAAGCTGAAAAAGGGGAAGCAAGATGAAGTTTCCAAGTAATTCTTTAATTCTGCATGAGTTATTCCAGCTACAGTCCTGAAGTCTGGTGCAATGCATACATATGAAATCATATAGTGCATAAAGTTACCGGCTGCCTGGTGCTGTATATGCCTCATAGTGCACTGGGGGATGTACCAATGCTGGTATTGAACATATGAGATAAAAGTCAAATAGAAATCAAAATACTTTGGTTCCAAAGTCACATCAGTTGAGGCCAAGATTACATTAAAATTCATCCATGAAGCTGAATCACTACTTGTTTTATTGGCTTCTCAGCAAATACAGGTGCTGAAGGAAGTGAGCCCAGTTGTTATTGCCGGATAAAACACTCTGCTTGGAGCAGAAAAAAATAGAATTGAAAGGAGTGTTTGCTGCTGTTGCACGGCTTTTTGAAAAGGAAAACATGAGCTTTTATTATTGAGGCCTCTATGGGAACACCCATCATTTTTATAGGCTTGTGTTTTGGTAAAGAAACATGTTGACAGAATTTCTATAGTTGTTTTGAAAGTATTTTTATTTAAAAAATCTTGTTTTGTAAATATTGAGTAGATCTGTTCTGAATTGAAGTAGAATCAACTCTGATATTTGAAATGTTTTATTTAAAAGTTTCAAACCAGTTCTACATGGGCAAGACCGAACTGAGCATCTCAGCAGAGGTCTGGGTGATGTTGTCCATTGGAAGAGCCAAAGCAAAGGAATGTCTTTTGCTTATTGAAGTGATCAACAGTTTAGCAATAATAGAGTTGCAATATTGCATGGTTTAGCCAGATTGTAGCGTTCCGTTTGTCAGAATTGTTAAAAGTTGAATTCTAGATTCAGCTTTTTGATACACAGAAAAAAAATCTATATATGGAAATACTTCAGTTTAAAGTTTCCAAATATTTGTGAATTCTCAGGAAAGTAAAGTAAATCTTTTACTATAAGAAAGGAGCAAAATTTCCTTATCAAAACCTGTTTTTCTGCAAACTGTCCTTTACTTTTTTTTTTTCAAAGTTGCTACATCAGACAAAGTGTTTTCCCCTATATTATATAGTAGGTATGGGTTTATTTATACTAAATATAACATCATTATACAATAAGTTTTCTTGGAGTGCTTGGTACTGTACAAACCACAAAAATTTTTGCTCCAGTGACCTTGTAATATAAAACTGAGGGAGCAATCACATTGCATTATGTGCCAGTGCGGTGAAATTAGTTTTGCACTGCCTAGGCAAAAGGATCTCCCTTGTCATCCAAATTACAGGACTGGGGCCAATATGTATGCATTCTGCCTGTTTGTTTATGCCATACGAGTGGTAATAGTCGGAAATATTTTTAAGAGTTGATGTCGCTTTTCCCTTAGCATTTGTGGGTTTTGTTAGTTTTCTTTTAATATTTCTCTCCTGAGTAAAATGTGTCCGTTCGACAGAGTTGAAATGAGTTATGTTAATCTTCCAACATAAATATGAAACACTTCCAGTTGTTTTGCCATCATTAGTCATGTAGCTAAAAAGCAGAGATCAGTTTACCGGCAGGGTGTCTCACGACATAGAAAGTGTTTGTTGGGGTGAGGTACACGGGAAGAAACATGGATGTTTGGCCAAATATTAAGGATGAGCTTTAAACTTGGGGAATTTCTTCTTCATCGCCTTTTTCTTTAAATCCAGGCTTATTTCTGATTTACGTATTTCAAAGCTCACACAGTCAAAGGAGGGAGATTTTCTAACAGTGGGGGGTGAGCCTATTAAAATTCATCACGATTCTCTTTATTGAAAGGAGTAAACAAGAATCAATTTTCTTTACTAAAGAAGCTGACCGAGTTGCAGGTTCATCTCTGGCAGGGTAAACTCTTAGAGAGAGTTAACACAAGAAATGTGAGATACACAAAATTAGTGTGTCTTCTTTTTTCAGTCAGAGCCTGGGAGGCGTGTGTTTGACAACACAGAGGATTTCATAGGTTTTGCCTTCAACAAATCAACAGAAGGACCTCAAAAGATGCATGTTTGTATTTTCTAAGCAAATAGTTGGGTATTTTTTTAATAAAATACCCATTAAGTGGAGCAGGAAGCTGCTGCAAAGACTAGATTGGCCAGGATGGCCATGAAGACACCTCGAATGACCAATATTACCCCTTCCAAATGCTATTTTCCTGCTCGCCTGCTGGCTGAGAGGTGGGTTTTGTGTGTGATGGAAGTGTGGACAGGCCCCGCTTTCCACCCCTGGGGAGGGCGTTGGGTTTCCCCGAGCCCAGAGGATTAAGCCCTGCGGGCCCCCTTCCTCCCGTTTGAAGCATGTGATATCGATATCGATGTTTTCGGTAAAGAGAGGGCTCTCAAACACACATATCATGCCAGGCTCCGTGGAGTCTACGCTCAGTGGAGATGTATAGGCAGAGATGGAGGGCAGCCAAGAACAGCTTCTGCTCGGGAGGGCGAGTGTTGCGCTACGGAATGGCTTAGATTGGTTTCAGGGTCTTCCTGTAGCTAATATTTGTTACGTTTCCACGGAATATACAAGTAGGCTTGCATTTCAGGCTAGCTTGGGCTGCTTGTAGCCTCAGATCATCTGGGTTTCATAGGTACCGGTCATAACGTGAGCTTAAATATTCTTTCACGTGTTCCCTTTCAAATGGGGTCAAGGCACATTTTTATTTTTAAACATTTGGAGTTTGTTTTCATAAAGTTTCTCCAATCAAGGCAGTATCCAAGCCGTCTTGGTTTGTAGTCGTACATCCAGTATTACTACATTAGCTCTTAATAAAGAACTCATGCGAAAACCAGATTCCCTTCACACTAACTACAGAAACATGTTACGGGAATGCGACTGTATAGCTGGGTGGAAAATGATATTACTTGCAGAAGACTTGTTGTCACATAACAGCCTGCTCATCTGCTGATTACTATCTCTAGGTTTATTGTGGATCTTCCTTTGTGTAGCGACTGTGATACTTTCAAAATTGTTTAAAAGCTCTGCAGCAAAACAAAATCATAATAATTAGGGGGAGAAAAAAAAAGTCCTGAAATGCCTCTGCTAGAATCAAGCTAAATCCAAACGAAAAGCAAATTTATACATATGCTGTATATTAGGCTTAACCAGGGTAACGCCCCTTTCCTTTGGCTTTTGGAAAAGAGTCCCACATTGTCACATGTAAAGGGACATTTCAGCACTGATTTTCATTTTCATGAGATTAAAAGTGAAACATGTAACCACAAAGCTGGTTTATGTCATCCCCTGTTGGAGCCAGCAGTAATGCCAAAAATTAGATATTTGATAGGTTTGAGAGAGAAACAGATGCAGGAGGGATGCCATTCCCACAATTTTAAACTCCTTCTTATCTTTAAGCTAGAAAGAACATTCCAGATGAAGAAAATCTATCTTATTGGCTTTAGAAAATAGAGGAAGAAAGTTGCCAACAAAAAAAAAAGAGAGAAAAGAATAAGAAAAGTTAATTTAAAACCAATGTCAGTCTTGGGGAATTGTAAACCATAATTGAGGGAGAGTGTGTGTGTGTGGATATACATTCATTTGTGTTTGCACATGTACAAAATAAATAGGCTAGGATGGGGTTTTTCCTTCCCTGTTTGATCTGCTTAATGCAATCTCACTTTGGCTTTTTTTTTAAACACTTTTGGGGTGCAGAGAGATGGGGAAAGGTAAAAAAATTAAGTGAAGAAGCTCCCCCAAACATACTGAATAAACTCAGCAAAAGCTATAGCATCCAAAAAGTATTCTTTCGGCTTTTTGTTTTGGAGGCAGTTTGTGTGTCCCTGTTCTTTTTATTTCATTCTGCCAGCTGTCTGCTAAACAAATCTAGCCAGGTGGGGCTTACAACCCATGACTAAAAAACCTACTAGTGCAGCTGTCCAGCTTGCCTGGAGGAAGAATTCTAACAAATGGCAGGAATGAAAAGATTGGTTTTGTTTTCAAGAAAGTAGCTATGGTACCTTCCTTGCTTCATTTTTTTTTTTTGTTCTGTTTGCTTCAGTTAACTCATGGCCTCCTAAGGTTTTACAGAGTAATGGAAAATCCACTTCTGTGGTTCATCATTTAACACGTTTTTTGGTAATGCTTGGGTTTCTTTCCCCCCTGCCCTCCCCGTAATGATTTTATTCTGTGTTAGACACATAGGGCAGCTTGGCTGCTTCGAGTGTTACTAAATGTAAAATAATCTGACACTTTCCCTACAAATCGCTGGTAAGCCATATAGTAGCTTAACGGGATTTTTAAATATTCAAGAGTTGAATATATAACTAGTGAAGGGTGATGGTTGGTATTGTTTATCCACAAGCTGGGGACAGAACAGGCTTCTTTGCACTGCTTCATCAATCGACCTCAACTGTGATTTTCTAGTCAGCAAATGAGTGCTTCATTTTCTGTGTCTGTGTTGAGCTAAACAAGAGCTGTGCTAAAAATTACCAAACTGCCATCTGATCTATCGTTCCAGCAGTAGGAGAGGATTAGCGTGCGAGCCACCTTCCCTCACTTCTTCCAGAAAAAGGAACGTGTGAAAGGTGTTTGCCACAAACTTTCACTTAAAAAAATCACCCCCTGATTTTTGTTAGATAACAGCAAAAGAAAAAAAAAAGTTGCTTTGAGCGCAATCGTGCCTCCTTTGAAGTTGGTGACATCTTGTTCTGTTGACACCTTTGGTGCAGGTCTGTGTTGATGGAGATTGATCTGGTGGAGTGATTTGCTCAGTGAGGAGTTGAAGGATTTTGACACTTCTTGGGTATCCCTCTGGGTCTCGTGGGTTCTGACTTTAAAGGTGCACATGGAGTTAACACCTCTCAGGGTCAGGGTGATGCCTTGCAGTAAAGCTGTGATATAGACTTTGGGTTTGGTCCAGAGCTAGTAAAATATTTAGGCTTGTGTTTATCTAGGTGTGTGAACAGTGACACTGAAATTGATAGAACTACTGTTTTGACCAATTATTGCTTCTCTAATGTTAGGAAATCTCTCGTAAAGTTAGGACATCTTTCCATGGACACTCTATAGTCAAGTGGCTATGTCCTTGAAATAAAGCATGCCTTTAATTGCTGAACTACAAACACATTAAACTCTTGTGGACCTGATTTCAGTGACTTATCTGTTTCCTACCGATGTACCAACAGATCTGTACCCCAGAACTGGTAAGCGAGGTGTGGAGGTGGATGCATGCACAGAGTCCTATTGGAGTTCAAGACATGTAGGTGCCAGATGCAGACATAGTCGCCTTGTTGCATGATTAGAGCATTGCTTTGGGAAGCAGCAAGATGCATGTAATTCATGTTTAGTGCTCGTCATTTGTCATTAGCTTCACAAGAAAAAGTGGATGCAAAGGGTGTGCAATGATTGTTTCCACTCCCCTTTGTAGAACATGAGCTTTTCTGCACCCACCTGCCCAGCGTGTTTGGATAACGTCCCCTTTGCAATCTGGGAAATTGAGACATGGTCCTGTCTCCACAAAGATGATGGGGGAGCGATGTGTGCTGCCTGGGCTGCACAAGTCAAAATGGCACCCGGCACGGGCAGGCCAAGCCAGGTTGCTGTTGCAGTCACCGTTATTTCCTTTTGTTGTATAACAAGGCGTGAGTGATATTGGTCGGGGTGCTCGGAAGCCAAGAAAAAAAGGAGGCCAATTTTTCATGAGGAAATTGAAGTGCTGATGCAGAACTAACCCTCACGGTTTGTTGTTATTTAATGAAGAAGCAGTGAGTGGGGGATTTTTGGCAAAACTTGGTGCGTAAGCATAACAATTGTAATGACATTATTTAACACACAATGGAGTAACAAAGGCACTTAAAATGCCACGATTAAGAGCTGTGCTAAGGTTCTTGAATAGCAACTGAAAGCAAAAAATGTGCCTGTGTTATTCTCAAGCCCCATATAGAAATATATTAATTCTACTCCTTCATTCCATTTTTTTTTTCTGAACCTACAGTAGAATCCTAGAATGGCTCCAGCAAAATCACTGGAATTAGCTCCTTTTGATGATATTCTACATTAAAGTCTCTGGATATTGTTAGCAACTTCAGCTTTTTACCTATTTTTCTTTATTGTTAGGCAATAGCAAAGGTATATATTATGTTAAAAATGCTTATGTTCATTTCCCATCCCATATATTTTTCTGAGAACAGTGTCAGATTCTGAAGGCCTGTACAATGTACAGGAGATATATGCCTCTGTGAAATAGCAGGATAATATTAAGAAAACTGAAACTTGAGAATAATTTGCCATAAATTATTTTAACCGGTGTTATAACAACTTCTCAGTGTAAAGGATTTTATGGACTTGCAATATTTTTACAAGAAGTTCTGTTTTAAAAAAGAAAAAGAAAAGGGCTGGGGGATAATACTGTATTGTAGCTGTCCTTTAATTTTCCATGCAATTTAAAATGTGATTCTAAATGCTCTGCAAGTCACAAAATTACTGTTACGCTGGATGAGCCTGAACCAGCTTGGCTTTGGGAGAGGAGAGGTGTACCATCTTTGTTAACCCACCACCAGGTCATTTCCTAACTGCCATAAGAGCAGCCCTTTTCTTCTACAGACCAAGATTAGAATGGAAATTTCTTACGGTCACCACTATTTTTTTAATATAGACATATATATATATATTTATATATATATATTAGATTTTGCATTTATCCACAGTCCTTATTTTTTTTTCTTCAATAGGACAGAAGTTGTTAGAGTTAGAATTTTTATTTAGTTCCTATGTGTAGAAACATGAGGCTGAACCTTGTGGAGATGTCCTCCATCTGCCCCTTTTCCATTCTTTGCAACGTGATGGAAGTGATAGTACTTTCAGGAAAGAAAGCTATTCCAGTTGCTGAGGAATAGGACAGAAATCGGGTCAAGAAATACGGAATGTAAGATTGAACCAAGTTTGACAAGGAAGTCTGAAGACAATAAATGTGGTAGAACTGGGAGCAAATAATATCCTGAGGACTGTGAGGAACAGGAGAGGGGAAAAAGTGATTCAAGACACTGAGAAAAAGTGGGAGGATGGGAATTGAACATGAGTGATAGGAAACTGTGGTGACAAGGTGGACCCAAGCTGTGGGACAGGGAGGGAGTCCACAACAGAAGTGACTGGTGGGAATGGTAGCTCAGAGCATCCCGCAGGACAGTAAAAGTAAATAGAGACTTCCAACACTAGCCAATAGGGATGATTTTTATGAAATTAAAAAGCACAGATCGGATTTATTAAAAGCTAGCAATTAATGATTTTTTAAGTCATATATAAATTCTTTTTTTAGAGGAGGGAAGAGGTTTAAAGGATAAAATAGTTTCAAACACTGACTGGATCAATAACTATGGATACTTCAAATACTGGTAATATCTTAACTTCTGAGTATTTCTCCAACCAAAGAGGTTTTGACTTTATGCTGGTAAATAACATGGATTCTAGCCACTCTGACCACTTCCTGTGGGGATAATCTGCTGGTCAATAAATGGCATAAAGTTAGGGACTGCTTGGTTCCTTATTATGGAGAGTTAAAGATCAAGCTTGACTCAATATTTGATGAGTCCAGGAGTAAGCAAGGCCATAAACAAGCAAAGTCAATCCTGCATTACGGGAGTACAACACTTACCAAGAGAGGAAATGCTTTTTTTCTTCTTTTTTTTTCTCTCCTTCTCTTCTGATACTAGTATCAGCTTTGTTGTAGCCTGCATGAGCTGCTACATGCCTTTTCTGTTTGCTTTG
The DNA here is from genome assembly GCA_011057875.1 of Pterocles orientalis. Lineage (NCBI taxonomy): Eukaryota > Metazoa > Chordata > Aves > Pterocliformes > Pteroclidae > Pterocles > Pterocles orientalis. The sequence continues at coordinate 44,863 of WKFP01014762.1, read as the reverse complement.
TTTGTGACTGCGAGAAATACTGAGAGAAAAGACCTGAAATGAGGAAAGTGAACCACGAATAACAAGTCATGACACCACCAGTCCTGCTATATTGTGTGAGAGTGAAGACCGAGATGCCTAGGTTTGATTTTGTTTGTTTTGCTTGGTTTTGGGGTTTTTTTAATATCCATATAGCATAAAGAGGGGAGATCTAGACTAGATATTAGGAAGAAATGTTTTCCTGTGCAGGGGGTGAGGCAGTGGCCCAGGTTGCCCAGAAAAGCTGTGGATGCCCCATCCCTGGAGGGGTTCAAGGCCAGGCTGGATGAGGCTTTGGGCAACCTGGGCTAGTGGAGGGTGTCCCTGCCCATGGCAGGGGGGTGGAACTCGGTGATCTTTCAGGTCCCTTCCAACCCAAACCATTCTGTGATTCTACAATATTAAAAACAAAACAACCCCCCCCCTAAAAACAAACAAAAAAGCACCCCCAAACCAAACACAAAATAACAAAACACTTTACCTTGGACTAGCAGCCAAGAGGAACAGATATGGTGGTTAATCTCATTTAGGATCAAGATGACTGTTGGAGCAGTAGGGATAGCAGTGGGATGACCTGAAGTTTGCTGAGTAAGTCCCTACCAACTATGAATTTGTGCAGGGTTAGGAGAGACCGATGAGGCTTGGGTACACCAAACCATCCAGAAGGAGAGTGGACCTTACAGGGTCCAGGGCAAGGAGAGCGTTTGGGAAGTAAGATATTGTTGGGTGGGCTACTGGGGTTGAAGAAGTAGAGGAGACCATGCAGGTAGCAGATATATTGAGCCATACAAAGGCAATTGAGCTGAGGAAGATAAAATTTCCAGAACTGTCAGAGGGACAGAGCATTTAAACTTCAGAGGAGACAGAGAGAGGGGAGAAGTCTGCAGAACTGATTTTGAAGAGACAGGGTAGAAGGAAGGGAGAGCAATAAAAACCAGAGAGGAGAAAGAACAAAGGAGAGTCTCAGGGTTTAGATGTGGGGAAAGATTCGAGAGAAGACAGTCATGAGAAATTTGATAGACAAAGTCGTAGGAAAATGGAAATATCTGATGGAAAAAAAATCTTGTGACTAAAACATTAGGCTTAGATTCATTTAACCCTGTTAAATGGTTGTCATGTAGCATACACTGAAGTGGTCACATTTGTCATGTTTGTTCAGAAAATCTTTCTCACCAAAAGAGATTCTAGCCCTTTTTTTTCTCCTTTTTTCCAGCGCTACTGAATTCTCTGGGACAGAGATATTTTTATCTCTGATTAGAGAAGAGGCTATGCCTGTAGTCCTTGCAACACTTATCTGCTTTGACATCCCCATGATGAATAAGTTGTCCCTTTGACAGTTCTTAAGAGTTGTGGCTACTTTTGAAGGCCACTTTGAAACTTCAGCTATGGAGCATCAGGCTGTTGCCCAGGGCAAGGTGCTGTGAGCACGCAAAATCTGAGATATTGCATTAAAGTCTTCGCTTTCTTAAAGGTGTCACTTCAAGGTGATGATTATGTTTTTTAAAAGGGGAATATTTCTGAAAACTAGTTATTTTAGAGGTATTCTGTCATGTCAGCTAACCTCAGCAAAGAGCACTCTGCTGTTTCCAGGACAGCTTGAAAGGTTCTCTCGTGAGTAGTCAGAATTTGTGTTCCTTGTCAAACACTGGAGCTGACACCTCCAAGGCATGCAGGAGGATATATGTAATAATCTTCCTTTTCATTTGATCTTCTGTTCTTTCCTGGTATTTATAATGCTGAAATATTCGTTTGAGAAGCTCTGACAGGTCTGGAGCAAAATTAAGAAATTCTGCCTCTCCAATTCTCTTTGTAACGAACACCTGTTAAAGGAAAATAAATCTAGCTGTATGCCAGTGTTCTCCATTTGTTTCTCATGTTCAGTTTCAGGTAATTCAAGTAGATCTTTTCTTCCACCTGCTTCCAGGCCTCATCTTTCTGCATTTTTAGTATTTCCCACATTTCCCATTCTAGAATCATTCTCTCCTTCCACCCCCATAAAAAAATGCAAACACGGAACTGTTGAATAGAACTGAAACATGAAGAAAAAAAAAGCTGCTTAAATTCGCTTGTTGAAATACCTTCCATTTCCTACAGACTCTCTAGATTTCCTTTGGCATACAGGCTTTCAGGACTTCTCTTCCATTCAGCGTATTAACTTTGTTTTTTTGCATGTTATCATTATTTTTACCAGCATGTATAACACACATTTCCCACTTTATGATGGCAGTAAATATAAATGCAGAAATTATACACTCAGACAAATTAAGAGAAATAAACCCTAGCAGGTCCTGAACCAGCCAGTAATCATTCCTACATATCGTCTATTATAGCCCCGTGTACCCACAGTACATTTCCACATCACACAGGTGGAAGTGTGAAGCTGAGGCTCATTTAACAGTATGAATTTTCCCAATGTATCACAATTACAGGAACACCTGTGCTTCATAACTTTCTGCTGATCCACTGTGAAAATTCACAGTGTGTTTAGTAACCGAACCATCAATATGCTTTGTCTCCTACAGCGTCTGGATTGGGACGGCCGTTTTAGTTCCTCCTTTAAAAAAAAAAAAAAAGTCGACAGAAAATGTGGCTGATGCTTGTGTGGGCTGTGTTCACTTTCTCCCACCATGGCGGATCTTTATCGTGGAAGATCTTCAGGCTGCCCTCACCGAAGCTTGGGCAGACCCAAGTCTGGGAAATGCAATACCTTTCTTTTCTGACTTCCTTGCACTGCCTGAGTAAGGCACCAAGATTAGTTTGTGTTCATGACTCATTGCTTTCTTGAATGTGTGTCAAATTCATGTCATGTAAGTCGGGCACCTTTAACAGACACGCCACACGGCTCTGCTAGACTGTCCCGCGGAGCTGCCCCAGCCCTGTGCCAAGGGTTTGTCTTGGCGCGTTCTTGGCATGGTTTGTGTCCCTTCAGTCTGTGTAGCTTGGCTAATTTCTACCAGCCTACCTAAGTTTCCTTTATTGATGGGAAAAATTTATAAATGACAACGTGAGACAAGGTTATCATTTTATCCAATCTACCAAGCTACCTTTGGGGTATGAGGGTATTTGAGGCATTGTTTGAGTAGAAAGGGTTTTGGTGAAAACATTCACATGGATCCCTATCCAATACAATCCCAGCTATTTTCCTAGTTTCTATTTTATTCTGTTTTATACAAGATTGTAAGTTGCTCTGTGTGTTGCCCTGTTGTCCAGAAGGGAGCCTGAGGCTTGGGAGGTAGGTTTCCACTGTGACTATAACCCAGCACTGGAGGAAGGTGTCCTTGGTGATACAGAGATGTTACTGAATGGTTTGAACTGTTGCAGTATCGTGCAGGCAATGGCAGGTATAACAAGGATGGAAGCTGGCTATGATTAGTTAACGTTATAAACTGGGGAGGTGATTAAAAAAACTCAGCTCACTGCTTTGAGTTTAGGAGGAGAATGGACTTCATGGTCCCATTTAAGTGATCTCTGCAGCATCTGGGCGGTGATCCAAAGTCCTTGTCTTTCAGTTACCGCACCAAGAGGTTAGCTGAAGACGGCTGTCTCTCCTGCTTCATCTACGTAGTCAGGTTTCCCATTCACGGAAAAGAGGGTCTCTGGAGAAGGAAGAAGTTCATGTCTCATTCTTATCCCACAATGGAGTGAGGATGTCTTGGATATGCTCTCAGGCTGTCCAGTTTAAAGATAACCCAGGTTAATCTCATCAGCTTTCACTAAGAATTGGGCTTTTTTGTCTTCTATGATGTGCCACACTTGAGAAGTCATCTTAGGTTTATGCATCACTTGGATGTTTTTGATATTGGTTAGAATAATACCTGAAGAGCTGTCGCATTTATATTTTCATGCTCTGTGAATTGTTACTAGTCTTTGTGTTATATCTCTACTTTTCTTGCTGTTTCTTACAGCTAGAAGCCCATCTCTTCATTTAACCATTGGCAAATTCCCACAATACACGTGTTCTGCTGAGCCAAAGTGTCTGCCTTTCCTTCCCTAGTCTCAGCGGGGTTTCTTTCACTGTTGGGACTGTGGGCTCCTGAGTTATTTCCCTGGATCCTTTCTAGATAGTCCATGTATAGATCTGCCCTTGAATGAACTTGAGGACGTAGGTGCTGCTATTTTCCCTTCTCTATGAGGCAGAATAATACATATGCTGTGTCACAGGTGTGCAGAGAGGTTTGCAAATTAATATGCTTTGAGGTCCTTGGATTAAATACTATATAAGTGAAAAATAGTTGAAAGTCATTTTAGCATCCCAGTGGGTCTGACATTCTTTTCTGCTCCCAGAAAGAGATTTTCTGTCTGCAAATCTCATGTTTCCAGAATTAGATTAGGAGTGTCAGATATGCATTCTTGAGGCCGTCTGACCCAGATTAACCCTGGAGCAAAAAAAGTTGATCATGTAGTTGCAGTACCAGGAAAAAAAAATATACCCACCATGGTCTACCACTGAATATAGGAGACTTTTATACAGCATGGTGAAGTGGGCGTGTTGAGCGTATCTATGAGATAAATGCAGAGAGACTGTGTGCTAGAAAGATAGACACTGTGGTCAGGGTCAGGAATAGGAATTCAGGGTAAAGTTACTGATTTGAAGATCAGGGAGATTTGTGGGGAAATATATATATAATATATATATATTTTAGAATAAAAGGGCCTTTCTGATTACCGTGGTACAAGGTGGTAACAGGAAACTCTAGTAAGAAGGACGTGTATCAAATGTGTAAAAGGTATTTTACGCCATAACTGTCCTCTTACTAAATCGCTAGAGAAGAACATGTCGAAGTCTAAAAATGAAGATGAGGAGGTATCTGGTGCCTGATAAGGTCTGCTGGGGCTAAAAGCCATGAAGAAATGTTTGTCCTGCTGCTTGTCTGTGCTCTGACCAGTGGTTGCAGAGAAGCCAGAGCAGTGGTTGAAGGCAGATTGCAAAACCTGAAAGAAATAATTTCTGCTGAGATGTTCAAGAGCAAACGTAGTAAAAAATGTGTCTCATAGGTATACTTGTTATGTTCTCACCATCTGGAAATAATCATATGCATCTTCACAAGAGAGGGTTGGAGATATGGTTTTATTGATTTCTTTCTTAGCAAGGGTGGAGTCATTTCTGAGATGGGGGACTATCTCACTGCTGTGAAATATTTACTTCTGTAAATACATTTACAGTGCTAAATAATCACAACTGGGTTTCCAGCCATAAATCACTGTTCTAATTTAACATTTGCATGAAAATACAATTTATTCAGTCTTGTGTTGAAGCTGCAGCCTAACACTCAGAATGGTGAACAGTAGATTTCAGCAGTGATGTAATTCGTGTCGAAGGAAGCTGGACCCAAGCGTGATGTGGCAACTGGCTGCTGTTTGGACTGGTTGCTTTTTCATGGACACACTCATGTTACTACATGTACAAAAAAAAAAAAGGAAAGAAAGAAAACAGGAGAACACTTAACGTTCCTAAAGTAGTTTCCTCAAATTTCTCTGCAAACAATGTAAAATAACAACCTAATAATTTTGTATCTTAATCATGTTCAGTAAAGAAGTCCTTTAGATAATTGGCACTGCCTCTGTACTAGGCCAAACTTTCTTTTAAGTTACAAATACTCACAAAAGGTTTACATTATAAGGAGCTGCTTTGGAGATGTGCAGATTTAGTTTGTAAGTACAAAGTGAACATGCAAATTGCCTTATCTTGTGGGATTCACAAACAACCATCATTCAGATTGATTTAATACATAGCTTTTTATCTTTAAAAGTGTTAATTAGAAAATAGGGACAGTTCTCTGAACACTTAAGAGTAATAAATAGATCAAAACAGCATCCATGCTTCTGTGATGGAACTTCTGAAGACTATATAAAGGGATTAATACAATTGTCAAAAAGACCACAGTATACATATTTAATAGTGCTACCAAGCTACAATTACATTTTTTAGGACTCTATTTGCTAAGCTTTTAAACACTCATTATACAAAGAAAAAAAAAAGGAGAGGGAAAAATAAGGGATTTTCAGAACTTTACCGCATAACTCAGGATTGCTATGCCAGCAAGCTCTGCTCCAGGTCCAGAGTGACACAGCTGTGTGCAAGACACCTTGGCTTTCGTTTAACCTCAGAAGTTGTTCAGCTGTGTGAGGGAAGAAAAAAAAATTGTTGTGTAGTTTGGTCCTCTGCTTTTCCTCTACTGCAGCAGTGTGCGTGGGGAGAGGGGAGATGTGTCCCCTGTGCCTGCCCAGCCTCTGCCCATGTGAACCCACTGTGGGCAGCCTGCCTGGCTCCTGGGGCTCCTGATGCTACTAAGGGATATCCTTGACATGGTGTGTGAGTAAAAGCTCACTCTTTCTAAGACTTAGAGATCTGTCTGTATTTAGTCACATCACTGGCGTTCATGCAACCAATAATTTCCTTTCACTCCGATTATACACACATTTGCTTTGTGTGTTTATTGCTATATGTTCCTATCATTGCCCAAAAAGCTCTCACTCAATGGAATCAAAGCCACCATCTATAATCAACTGCAAGCTGATTATTTATCAACAAGTAAAACGGGGGAAAACATAGAGTAAATAAACCAGATGTCCTCTAAAAAGTGAGAGAAGCAGGTGAGGTCTTGAAATGTCCTCAGGAGGGGAATAGTGTGAAGGACTAGAGGAGGAATTAGTTTCAGCACCCAAGGTCGTCTGCTTCTGAGAGTCTCACCTAAAATACTGGCCTCGAGGGGCTTGCATGGGTTCAGTGGGGCCGGACTTGCACCCCATAAAAGAACAGCTGTAATACTCACTTTCCTACTGTGATTTCCAAGTCATACCTGTCAGCAGCATATAAAGCGTGCTACAGCAATGGGGTAAAAAGGTCTTGTTTGTCTCTCCAGTCTAAGTAATGCTTTTAGAATCACAGAATGGTTTGGGTTGGAAGGAACCTTAAAGACCATTGAGTTCCAACCCCCCTGCCATGGGCAGGGACACCTTCTACTAGCCCAGGTTGCTGAATGTCCAGGCTTTCTTTTTGCTTCTCAGTTACATATATGTGTATGCAGATACCCATGAGTAGTGGTTTCACCAGCTGTTATTATTTGCATAAACCACATAATAATAGGCTTATAAAATCTACATATTTGTGTGGACAACTTCAGAGAGGGGAAAGTCTTGTAACAGCTGTTTCTGTGATGGAAGGAGAGTTTCTCCATCACCCGCTTGCCATTTTGTTGTTGGAGTGCAGGAAGGTGCCAGCTACAGCAGCTGATGAACCCAGCATTAGGGACTGCAGGGAAAAGGGCTGAGATGTTCCCAGAGCAATGCTGGGAGGGGTGGAGCAAGCTGAGAAAAGAAGAGAGTTCTACAGATTATTTTACCTGCTGTTGCTCAGCCCACTTCACATCAGATGTGCATCCTTCTCTGCAGCCTCTTGGTAAAGCTTGGCTTGGTTCAAATTAGAACTAATAAATTAAATCTTACTACGTGCTTATGTTACTACTTTGCTTTAATAACTTGCACTAATACCACCCCAAGAAAATAGATATGACCCTTTTATATTTAAATGCAAACATCTAGATACATGTAATTTGGAGAGAAGCGGCAAATATATGATGAGAACAATTAGGAGAACAATTTATTTCCCAGACTTTAAAGGGTATCTGGCATTTTTCATGGAAAGCTGCATGTGTTTGAAGACTTCTGATACATTTAAAGCATTTAATATTTCATTAGGATGAAAAATGCTTTTTTTGCAATTTAACTTCTATTTCTTGGGAAGTGGTAGAAACAGAAATGTTCATTGGCAGTGCTTACCTGAGCCTTGGAAATGCTTTGGGAAGAAGACTTCACAGCTTCTCTGGGCTCCTGTTCCAGCACAACATCCCACTCCTCATGAAAACATTTTTCCCAAGGTCTAAGCTGAACCTTCCAAGTTACAAATTGTGGCCCTTGTTCTATTTGCCACCTCTACCAAGAAGAGTTTGCTCCACAATCTCATAAGCAGTACTTTGAGATACTGCTGGATTTCCCTCTAGTGCCCTCTTCAAATATGAAATAGGCCCAGCTCCTCCAAGATGTCCTTGTTGGTCATGTTCTCCAGGCATCTGATGACTTTAGTCGCCTCTTCTGGACTTTCTTCCGTTTCTCTATTTCTTGCCCTGTGGTCCCAACCTGGGTGGCGCATAAGAAGGTGGCCTCACCATCCCAAGCAGAGGGGGTGACAACAGGTTGAACAGGTTGCCCAAAGAAGCTGTAGATGCCCCATCCCTGGAGGTGTTCAAGGCCAGGCTGGATGAGCCTTTGAGCAACCCCAGCTACTGGAAGGTATTGCTGCCTATGGCAGGGGGGTTGAAACTAGATGACCTTGAAAGTCCCTTTCAACCCAACCCATTCTGTGATTCTATAACTTCCTTCCATCCACTACCATGCTCCTTCTCATGTAGATCACTGTGTGGTTTGCCCATGGGCTCCTCCTACAAAGTTAGGAGGGAGATGAGCAGGTAGAGTGGGATTTTTTTCATCAACTTTGTGAATTTTCTGTGTTGTAGCCCTGGGGGACCCTGTAGTGGATAAACACCAGTTGTGTTAGGTGTTGTACAAGCACAGAAGAAAAAGTCAGCTGCTGCTGCTAACAGCTCAGTCTGCACGTGTCAGAGGAAGCAGCAGATGGTACAGGCTGACGAGATAGTATGAGAAGAAATGAGACAATATTTATAAACATGATAGACAGCAGTCTCAGTACACAAGTAGCCAAGACATTATCAAATGGTTTTTTTGTAGGCATCACAGGAGGGAGTTTGGAGCTGCACAGAGAAGCGTTTTTGCAGCTGTTTGCAGGAAGATACTTCTAGATATGAGAGCATGGAGGTGCTCAGGATAGAATGAGCAGAATTTTCACTCAAATATGAGTGATAAGGATATACATCAAGGTGGAGCTTGATGAAGTTCTGATTGAGATTAGAGGATTGTTGGGGATGGCAGGAGGTTGGGTTCCATGGCCCAACAAGTGCCTCCCAATCCCATTTTAGAGTTTTACAAGGGGCTTTTGGTGGGTGTTTCTGAGAATGTAGAGAGAATGGAGCAGGAGCAAGAAAGCATCATGGGACAGTAGCTCCTTATTCAGCATCAGCCGCAGGCCCTGGTCAGATGGTATGGTAGCACATGTGTCCTGAGCTTTCTACACACACTGCAGCAGGATCCAGCCCATCTGGACAGAGTCGTTATCACAATCTCTGTCTTGTCAAATGAATAGTACAATGGTACTTTGTTGTGTGTGGCTCTGTTAAACAGAGTGGATTATCTTGGGAAAACCTGTATCCTAATTCAGATGTCAATGTAAATATGAATTGGGTATTATGTAACTCTGGCTTTGGAGCTCTCTAATGTTTATTTCAAAGCAATAATAGACTCAATAATGTTCAAAGAGTTGTTTGGCTTGGATGTGAAATGTAAATTATATAAACTAGTTTTGTAGTCATCAGTATACCTAACTTTTTTTCAACTGTTATGTCTGGAGTTCATTTTCTTGATATTTCTTTATCTCAGTTCCTGATCGTTATTTTCGTTGCCAACCTGGACCTTTGCTTTCTTTCAGCTTTCTTGCCTTCAATTCATTCTATTGAAACAGGAGTAAGGTTTCTAGGTTTCTACCTTAACCATTCTTTCCCCCCCTCCCCCCTTGGAAAAAGAAAAATGGGAAAATGCAGGTGATAGGAGACAGAAGGAGAAAAAAAGGGTCTTTTTTAGGTATAAGTTTCCTGACTTAGCACATCAAATTTCTGTCACATCAATATGAAATAACATGACCTGAGATGATGTATCAAAAGCCGAAAATGACTCATGAAAATAGAAATGTTAGCATATAGGGGAGAGAATTTGCTATCTGCACATTCATAACATTAACCTTTGTAGCACAAATTCCAGCTTCCATGAGGTCTGTTTTTAATAAGATGAATCAATTCCATCCCACTTCTAAGGGCAGAAGTTGCTTGTTCGTATTACTAGTCAACAACTCAACACCATTTTTACTAACACTGCAGAAAGAGAGAAGCCTAGCACATTCTAATGAAAAGTGAACAATTGCTTGGAAACTTGATAATGTGTTATAATACATTAGCTGAAGAGTGGGCAGAAGCTGTGTTAAGAGAATTGACCTTTACATGCGATACCTTTTGAGAGATAGGGAGGAAGAAATACATCACTAGCTAAGTAGAACAAGAAACAGAATAGAAAAAGGTGGGATAGGAATTCTGACAAAAAGGCAAGCTTAAATTATTTTTGTTAAGGTTTCAGATGAGAAACACCCACCTCTGGAAGCATTTTATAACCAGGACATTAAGCAATTCTCCCATGATAGCTACTTCATATAATAGTGTTTTATTGCTTTGCATTTGTCTGAGTATCAGAATAAAAGTCATGTTTCACAATTACATAATGCTTTTTCACTTTTAATCTCACAATAAATAAAAGGTGAATGAATATTATGGGACTTTCCACTGACTTCAGAGGGCTTTGAGTTTCCTATTGCTCCGTTTCACAAATCTCCTTTATTCCTTTGCCCTTGTCTTCAGATGCTTTGTCCACCCTTAAAACAGTCAGAACAAATGACATCATAGTTAGCAAAGACTAGTGAATAACACTAAGTGATAGCTAAATTTGTCAATAAACCTTTCTAAGCTCCTTTGTCACCCAGGAAACCAAACTGGAAACTGCATGGTAGGTGACTCGGGTAACTTCAGAACTGGAGGTGTTTTTTTTAATTGACGTAACTGCAGAAAGGAGCAATACAATCATTATTGTTAACTTTTATATTTAATGCAGTTTATTTTATAGCATCCTCTTATTCTTAATTTCTAGTTTATCACATGTTCTTGCATCAGAAATGCATTTCCTGCCTTGTTGCCATTGCTGGGGGAAGCTGATGGTGTTGATGCGCTAGGAATGGAGTGGTGTGTTTGACCTTGGCTTGAACTGCCTTCCCTAATGTCATGAATGTGATCTTGTCCTGCCTTGTCGTACCCAGAAGTGGAGCAGAAGGAGAGGGCTCATGGGCACCCGTTGAATCACAACTCAAGAGCTGATAGCCAAGATCAGAGGTAGCTCCCCAAACGTGCTGGAGTAGCAGGATAGCGCTCTGCTTGCTCTCTAAGTCCACTGGGAATTTGAAGGTGAAACCGGGATGTATCATTGCCTTGGTTAAGAGTTTAGCAACCTGTGGCTGGAAAAGTCAATGTTCAGCCAAGCATTTCAATCATACCGTCAAAAACTAAACAGCTGGGAATGTTGATATCCACTTTATTGTTACTAGGTTTCAGAGCTAATATCAAGAAAGATAAATGTGCCATTTCACCCTACGGTCTGCATTTTTTTGTAAGATGATCAAGTCAGGCCTTTTTCACGTCTAGGTATACCACTAGCAGGATCTGCAGTTTAATGCTTTTAAGAGAAGTGAAGTTTCTAACTTATGATCCTCTGCAAAATACTGCAGCAAATTCCAAGGTTACAGAATTGCCGAATTCACAGGGGTCCACACAGTTTTAGGTCAGTTAGTTCAGGAAGTATTTAAATCTCCACTGAATGTGGATAGTCATTTCTGGTTAAATTTCATGATGGCTCTGAGTCTGTTTTTTAGTTCCATGAGTTCTTCTTGCACTGGTGAATGTGACTTTTTTTTTTTTTGGTCCATTCAAACCTGAAACTCAGGGAATGTGAACTCAGAAGCTAAAGAAATTGTTTGTGCAATCCTCCCTAAAGTGAAACTGCTGCTGAGTGCCTGTGGCCAAAACAGCCTTCTCCTTCCAGTTCATCAAGGACAACCTGTCCTAGTGCCATGCCAACATTTCTTGCTTTCCATCGCATCTCTTGGGTAAGCCCCCATAAGCAGTGACCTTGTGACTAAATGCCTGCCAGATCTTCTTTCTGGCAAAAACAGCTGCTACTCTTGGCACGTTCAAATGCCTGTTCAAATTTTAGGAGCTCCTCTATGAGGTGTTCATTTTATTTCCCTTTAACAGTGGAGAAGCATTTTTCTAATAAGGAGAGACTATGGAATTACAAGATATAACTGGAGCCACTGGTGGGAAAGGGTTGGTTTTGCAGCATGGGCATTCTGCATGCCTTCCTGATCTGTGAGAATTTCTTTTAATGTATAAATATCGCCAGGAATTAATTCGTTATAGTTAAAAATGTAATTGGAAAGTAAAGTCAATGTATCTGTAAAGCTCTGCCTTTTACACAAACCCTTTGGATACCAGCTTATGTCTTCAAGGCTTGGAAGCATTAAGGGCCACATCTTAAAATATGTAGACTACTTAATATTGTACATAGACAATTAGTGGGATTTTCAAACGGGTAAATGTACATGTAATATTCTGGACCGAAGTTAAGTGCGATTTTCACCTTAGAGGTTTTATGAGGGTTTTGGATAGTTCACAATACTAGGCAAAGCTTCTTAGCCCCTGCCCAGAACAGACTGTTTGGATTTATCTTTGTTTCCTGGCAGTGAGATATTAGAAAATTACACTCGGTGTCTTTCTGGCACCTAAATGTACTGAAAAATGTGGCCTCAGTTTCTTAAAACTGTATTTGGTAAATGGTAACAAGTCACTTTTATAATACTTTTGAGTGTGTGTAAACACCTTTAACCCCTGCCTCATACCTGGATACCTGGTGTCCCTGCCCATGGCAGGGGGTTTGGAACTAGACAATCTTTAAGGTCCCTTCCAACCCAAACCATTCTGTGATGTGGCAGTGAATGAAAGATCACTAACCCATTTCTCTGAATTAGGATCAGTGGGCAGCCAACACCAGGATATTTCCAACATGTATTATGATAAAGAATCACTGGATGGGCAGGTTGGGGTTTGAAGAGGGATTAATATCCCATGTTCAGATACAGGTTCTTGCAGGTGACAGGTTTTTATCCACATGCCATCGTAGAGATTCTCTATACAGAGCCTTTAATATGGCAGGTGGACAACTTCTTGCTTAGTGAGGGGGTAAGTGTGGTCTTCAGATGCTAAAATTAGATTTGCTTTTCTGGAACACAATCTATACAATGCATAACTGATTTAAAATTAGTCCTCTGGCAAAACAGCAATTTCCCAGTTTACAATTTTTTTTTTGTTTGTTTCTGGGTGGGTGTTTAAAGAATAGAGACAGTTGTTGAACGTTCTGACTTTGGTGCAGGCCAGCAATGGACATGCCTTTTGGAATTAATATTATTTTACATAATGTAATTGCATTAATGCTGGCTAAGTGTGTTCCTTTTGAAAACTCGTATTGATTGTTCATAGTAAAGCTGCAGCCTTTTAACAACTGTTGATTCATTGGTCTGTGGAAGCTAGGAGTCTTAAGGGCAAGGATAATTTATACTTGCCCAGTCACTTGGAAAAAATTCTGAGTACATTGAAATTTGCATATTCAGAAATGTAGAGGGTAATTAGGGTTAGGCTAAATATTTGCCTATTTCTCTGTTTTAAATCACAAACTTGGAATGAATTGGTTGGCTCAAGATTTTCTGACTGGAAGCAAATTATAAAAAGGAACTCGGTCCCCCTCAAGTCATGACAAAATATTTTACAGTCTCATAACATCACAAGTTTGAGGAGGAAAAAAAAACAAAAAACACCCCCCCCCCCCCCCCTTCACCCTAGGTCTCATATGGGTTCACAACCTCGCAAAACTTTCCCAACTGTGTTTAGAAGTCAATAACAGGACTTCTCCATAAGCAACTTCCCTATTGAATTTAGCAGAATGAAACCTATAGGATTCTATTGATATTACTCTAAAACTACTCAAGGATCTCACAGTCTAGAAGTTGACTAAGAGTTCTTTCTCTGCAGTTTTGCACCAGCTTATAGAGATCTGAAACAGATACACTGTTAAAACCCATGGGATGGGGGGAAAAACATGAAGAAAGCCTGTATGTGTTAATTTAACAGATTTTTTTTAAATGAGAGCTTAGAAAAAATAAATAATAAAATCTGCATTTCATGTCAGTGAATACGAATGGGGACAAGGAACAAATAGCCATCCTTTTAGTTGTTTACACACTTGAGTATTTGAATGGTTTGTAGGCTAAAAACCCAAATATTCACCCAGATACTTCAGCATCTGATTAGCTATACGTACCTGTGTTGTCTCACAGAAATAATGCGAAAGTGCAGTTTATAAATGTCCTGACTTGCATCCTTTAGTCTGTAAGATTTTTTTTCCAGTAAAAACAAAGTGGCTGAAAAAAATAAAATTCCTGTCATGTCCTTGTTCTGTATGCTATGGTGCTGTTATTTCTCACACCCTTATCTAGCCTTATGCTGGATGACCACTGTATTCACCTTTGGATGTGTAGAATAATGGTTTATTTTTTTGTTTGCTCTGGTTTCATTAGTTTGTGGATTAGCCGAGGAGAAGAAGCAATTGCACTCGTACCCTCTTCAAGTGACATTTGGTTCCTTCTATTTTTCTTAATTTCCCTAATATTTGCTGTTCTTTATACATTCCTTCTCTTGCCTTTTCTTTTCTCATTTCTCAGCTTCCTCTTCTCTCCCAGGACCACATTTTGACATCCTTAAGCAGTGAATTGGTCTTTGCTTACTGTAGTACTCGCATCAATCTTGTGGTTGTGGCTCTGGCCCTTATTCCTCATTCCATAATAGTTTCCCTTCCTCCCCCCACCTCTTCTCTTTTATCTGTCTTTTAGGAGAATAATGTCTTTCAAAACTCTAGCGAGTGGGAATAGCAGTGTCTGTGAATATTTATTTGCTGTATAAATACTCCAAAGCCTTTTCTTCATAGCGACCACCCACATTGCTGCGTGTACTCAGAACTTCTTATGTTATTTTTCTGTGCAATGAAACCTCCCGTGTTTTGCTAGTTTTGCTGAGTAAAGATATGCTCAGGTTGCTGATATTTTCATCTGAATTTGGTAAAAGTGGAAAAGAAATTCAAGTGGTTTCCTGTGTCGCCTAAAAGTAGAAGGAGTGAGCTTCACTTCTTGAACGTTGCACTCTAATTTCTCTTGTCCAAACTGTGCAAACCCTGTGCAACGTCTGTGTTGGCTACTCTTTGCATAAGGATGTAAAAGATGTTTATTTCCCTGTACCGGCTCTGGGCTGCCGTATGCTTTGAGTGAACATCTGAGAGGTCCTTCTGAGAGGATTTCCAGAAGGTCACCTTGCTGATGGATGGCTCTTTCTACTTTGGGACATGGTTTTTAAGCTTTTCACTGTGTAGTCTTTCCACATGATGTAAATGGCTTGGAGTGAGACTGAGAAGTCTGCCAGTAACTTTCTCTTCTTTGGCCCTACTCCGCAGAACAGCACAGGCACAAACTCCCCTTTATTGGTACTGGTAAATTCTGCGGGACTATTCATATGCTTAAAATTAAGCTCTCTGTATTTAAGGGCTACAGCGATGCCTTCCATCTGGCTTTCAGCCAGCATCCTGAATATTGTTCATTGATCCTGTCACTGGAACTTAGCCACAAAAATGATTCCAGTTGTTTTTAATGGATTTCCTGCAAAGACAATGGGAAACCCATTCACAATAACCTTCCTTCATTTGACACTTCGGTGTCTGCTTTGCATTGGTGAACTCCTACGTTTAATTCAGTCTTGTTAGGACGCGGTGCCGCCTCAAACCTGAGGTTTAACAGAGAAGAAGCAATTTTACTGGTGTAACGGTGAGCAGGGAAGTTATCATCAATCTCATCTTCTTCAAGCATAACTTGCAAGGTCTTTCTAATCTGATCAGCTTTCCTGAACACAGTATGTTGATGACTTGCTTCAAGTCATTCACGTGGAGATATTATACCTACTGCGTATGATAAAACAATATAAGGCAGATCAGCTGCTTATAATCTAATTAGTTTGGTCTTTTCATTTACAGTTATGC
Organism: Pterocles orientalis; assembly: GCA_011057875.1. Classification (NCBI taxonomy): domain Eukaryota; kingdom Metazoa; phylum Chordata; class Aves; order Pterocliformes; family Pteroclidae; genus Pterocles; species Pterocles orientalis. Next base: position 28,987 of record WKFP01014762.1, on the reverse strand, counting down.
CCTGAGTACAGCTGTGCAAAATTCACATAATTTGCTTCACAGAATTTTACACATTTTTTTCTTTTTGTTTTGTTTAGCTTTATAACCCCAAGATTTCAGCTTCATTTGCAGCTTCAGTGAAATTGCTAGTCCCACCTCCAAAGCATATGAAATCGGATATATATTTTTCTAAGTCTGAACTCTTTTTGGGGAGTAAATGAATCCATTTAAAGTCAAAACTTAAAGTAAATTCTTTGCTACAAGTTTTCATGAGAAAATGCCAAGTGGTTCCAGTTTCACTCCAGATGTTACAGGTAGTTTAAGTTATGAATGGATCTGATTCAAAACTATGGGATGAGAGTTTTTCATGAACTCTGAGTTCAGTAATACCAAAATGTTATACAGAGTAAAGAGACCAGGTTGTGATCAGTTCGTCTGTGGCATATCAGAGTAAAAGTAGGTTGTGTCCTTTTTTTCCTTTGGATTTGAAAAGATGAAAAATATTCATACATAATTTGTATTTATTTTTATTGCATAGATGTTAGTACAAAATGCTATCAATGCGTGACCATGTCTTCAGCTTGAAATGTGCAGAATACCTGTGGTGAGCTCTAAGAAAGACACTGGATTCTGCTGTGGATGTACCTGGGAAAACACTTTGGATAAATTAAAAAATGCCTATGACAAAGATATTCCTTCTTGGAATATATATTTGGCAGAGAATACTTCGGCGAAGTTTAAAGGGTAATAAGAGGGTTGTAACAGAATAAATAGTTTTGCTTAGATTTCATATCTAAAAGTAGGTATTTTACAATCCGTGTATATATATCTGATGCTTGAATAACAGAGTTTGTATTACTCTTGCCCTTCCTTGAAGTGACTGCTTTGAAAATAATACGTTGGCAAACAGTTTCCTCTTTTTCCTTCCTTTTTACCTTGTACTCTCTGTACTCTCTAGCTGCTTAGTATGTAACAAGCAGAACTAGGGTATTGCCAAGACTTGCATAAACAATATCTATTACTTTTGGTTTAATTTCTTAGGAAAGCAGGGACTGATTTTTAAAATACGTATTACAGTCAGGGAATGTGTTTTATTGGATGACACCAATATTAAGAAGTAGAAATCTGAGACCTCCAAATTACAATGCCTTTAATATTTTAAAATGTGTTAGTACTGGTGGTAGATTGTATTAACGTTGTCAATATCATTCATTTAAGATCTGTCAAAAGTTTACTTTAGCTGTTAACATCAGAATAGGAACGTGTAAATTTTATTTACATTAACAATACTTCCAACCTAGTTGATATTGCAATGTATTGATCTGGTTTCTGCAGCTTGGATTGCTGGAAGGACTCTGCTTTTCTTCTTTTCTATGGCCTTAACTATGTTCACAGTTTTATGGTGACTGTTAATCCAGCAGTGGCTGATCGAGTATCCACTTATCCATTTATTTAAGTTTTATGTCCTACTTGTTGTCTGTTCTTGCAGCAGTTTGTCGAAAGCTTGCAGTGAGGTTGTACATAACCTTTAATTCAGCTATTGTTGGCATATTCGTCTGCCATGAAAGGGTTCTGAAATTTTCAGTAGGATGCATTCTCCTAGTAGGGAAACTTAATTATTCCCCCACTACTTCAGAGATCCCATTGACATCTGAGTTATACACACTGCGTACGTACTGCACAACCTTCAGCTCCCAGTCCTCGGGCTACGGTGTGCTTCGCAGGCTAGGAAGAGCAGATTTTTGGATATTATTAGCATCACTATGCCTATGAGGACATATTTAAGAGAATCTTTATATGCTAAGCTTCCTTTCTCCCTCTCTTTCCCTTTTGCTCTTCCTCAGTGTTTTATTTCTCTGTGCCTGTTTTATTCATGCCATTAAACCACATCAGGGTAAATGAATCATGTTGCTTTTAGTTTAAATAATAAAGGGCAGCTACTTATCCTCTCCTAGTATGTTGGGTAGTGGACTTATTTTAATCCCAGTGAGCAATTTTGTTTTTCAGATCAAGGCAGGGAGTGTATGCTATGAGAATATAATTCCGAAGTTTTGGGATGGATCAGGACACAGCTGACTAATGGAAAGGTATCTGCTGTACAACACACTCCCCTCCATCAGTGTACAATGCTGGGAGGTTTCCTCTGCCCGCTCACTGTTGGCGAACATTTTTACAGTGATGTGGAAGACTTTCCAGTGTGGATTGGGTCCCCATTTGAAATGGGTTAGGCTCAGGCTACAGGTTTGTGCTATCTGACCCTTTTTCAGATTGCAGATGCTTTTTGGTTCATTTTGCAAGTGACTGCTCCAAATTCCTTTGAACTTTAGTAGTGTCACAGACCAGGATGTGCCAAGGCTGGAATAGCAGCAATTGAAAAACTGCAGAATAATGCCAAGTTTTTTGGTGGAAAAAAAAAAATATATATATATTCAGGCAGCCAGTGGGATTTTGCAGCACACACTGGGACCACTTTATTTGGCCTGAAGTACAGTATAAATTGAAAGCAAAACTACTGTCCTTTTGATTAACGCCCATACAGCCTCTCTTATTTTGAAATCAAACTACTGCA
>WKFP01014762.1:11439-21439 GCA_011057875.1 Pterocles orientalis | reverse complement strand
AAAAGTGAAGAATGCTGAGAAGGTGCAGACAGACGTGGTGTAACCTACTGTGTCTGCAGTACTGCTTTCTATGGTTCCTCTGGCTCCTGAGATGGATGTTATTTAGTCAGGTGGGAAATCCTCCTGAAATCTATGAGCTTATTTCTGAAAAGAAAATCAGACATGGGACTGCAAAATTTGCGAAACTGTGCCATCAGCCTTGAATGACACGTAAATTATTATTAATAAGGTTTGCTTGTATGAGAGGAGCATGGTGCTAACATCGGTGGCATGATGGTGATGACAGCAGGAGTAGGGTACTCGTGGCTTGCATTGATGAAACATTGATCCACCGAATCTCTTGGTTAACAAATAGTACGGCTGGATGCTTTGAAATGCAGATTGGTAAGAAAGCCAAGAGTTGCTCATAACTTGGTCTGGAAAACAAGGACAGTGAAGGTGTTGCAGGTGTATTGGTTGTAATTTGAGTCTATTTTTAAAGCAGTGCACATGGTCCTGCAGGTTCTTTAGTCACAAAGACTAGATAGTAAAGCAAGTTTGGAAATACATAATTTATGCAGGCTTATGGATCTGGAAGTCTGCAGATATCCAGTTGCAGTCAGTTATCATCACTTCTGAAAATTAGCAAGAATTTTGTTGGAGGTGGTGGGTTTTTGTTCTCCACTTTTTTCTTTTCCTTTTAACTTTTTTTTTTCTGGGTAGTGGAAAATTATCTTGAAATAATTGTTAGATAATGCTGTCAGAACAATCAATTTGGTTCTTACAGACATAATTATGAAAAAAAACCTTGGACTTTTCAAAATAGGCACTATACACTGCAGATGTGTTTGGTACCTCCTTCTGCAGATGCCCGTGATCTTTCAAAGAAGCGTTTAGGTCTTGAGGTTATTTAAAGATTCCTAATTTTTTTACTTGTCTCTTAGACTTTATTTAGCTATGCAAGATATCACCATATTCAGTATTTTTTTATAATAAACATGTCTAGTCAAAGAAAGCATTAATGAAGCAATTCCCCAAATAAAACAGCCCATCATATCTGAGTTGCAGCAGAGAGAAAGTGTGGTCTTTGTAGTTTAATCAAGATCACAAGACTTGTTTTGAGCGTCTGTCATCTTTAATTTTACGGCACTTCATTTCAGAGTGGGACTGCCAGGGTCACATGCAATTAAAACACAGGCAAGATTTGTCTTGTGAAATCTTAACATAAAAAGTAATGTGTTACTCTATTTTAACTTTTCTACTGAACTCTGTGAACTCCCTAATTACTTTTCCCCCTCTTGTCACCTTTTTGATATGACATGTATTTTATAAAGGAGATAGAAGTTTGGAATTTTTTTTCTATCATGCATATGATTGAGGATAACAAAATTAAACCACAGAAGAAAGGAAATGTATTTTTCAGAAATACATTTTTAGAAATATCTGAGCTTTGCTGCTTCAATTACAAAGGGACTGGAGGATCAAATTCTAGGAAATAACTATTAATCTGCTTAACTAGGGCAGGTAGAAGCGTAATAGCAGACCAGGGATTTTAGTGAGGCCAATCACACAGAGTGGAGTTTATTCTCTTGAGTGGGGTGACAGGGGAAGGGTAAAGGGACTTTAATGTGGTGGGCCATGAGAAGCACTAAAAGCCGGTAGCTGTGTAACTTCTTTATAGCTTTAGCCCAGTTGTTGCATCGTCGTGATCAGTAAATTGCATGGACCCTTATTAACCTTATTGATAAGGAGCTTAGGGAAGTCCCATTCAGTCCAGAATATATTCTTCTTTTTGTTCTCCTGTCTGTCTCGGTTTGCAATCCCGGTCTCTTTGTACAGAAATCCTTTATGTTGCACCTCAAAATTCTGTGCGAGTACTCTGCTCATTTAACTTGGAGCAAGGGAACCGTAGAGCAGAAAGGGCTGGAGTACACATGGGGCCACGGACCTATTTAAATATAGCTGGGACACCTGGAGAATGTTTGAAAAATTTCTTTTTAAAGAATCTTTTATATTGTTCTTCTTTCAGTGCAGCTGGGGTCTGTGGGGATCAGGGGATTATTTTTGATACCTGTCTAAAAGAGTTATGTCTACACTGATTTCCATCCCTTGCTACTAATTAACCTTATTGTATACAGGAAACAGTCTATTTAATACCTGCATTCTTTCTGTAATGCCAAGTAAAATGAAATCTAGTGTGAAATCTAGTTAGCATTTGCCTTTTTGAAGTCATTTTTGAGTTTCCAGTCCTGGTGACTGTGACCTCAAAACTGAAAGCTCTAAAAATGGTCCCGATTTCAGCTCAATGGGAGTTTCTTGAAGGTTCCCCATTCACCTGGGCTTGCACATGTAGTAAATTGCCCATCTTGGCACTTAACAGTGTTTTCCCAGGAACCATCTATTTCTGGGTCACTCATAGCCCTGTTCCTGTAGTTCCTCTGAAGTAAAGGAGTCTCCTCCTTTCTGCTGGGATGGGTCACACTTCATCTGTTTCAGTGAACGGAGACTTATAAAAATTTAAATAGCAATGGTAAAAACAGATACGTTCAGGAGAACAAGGAAGGATGGTTTAGAAATGTCACCAACAAATGGGGAGAACGGCGAGGGATAGCTAGGTGACCAAGATCAACTTAAACTGTAGAGTGGAGGGCAAAAGTATGTCTGTACTGTATTTTAAAGGATATTTAAAGCCTGCTGAACAGCACTGATTTTGATTGTGTCTGCTCCAACATGCAGATACAGGAGTCATTACCATACAGCATGATTAATGAAAAGAATATTCATTGAAATGTATTTTCTCAGGTATTTAAAGACAAAGCATTCCCCTGGACATCATAGGGCTGAACTGAGCCTTGTGGTCCTCCTTTTTCTGCAGGTCCTTGACTGCATCCCTGATGAAGTCAGAACCAAAGCAGGGTTTGATTTTTACAGGAGATTGGTTCAGTTTCTGAAAGAGGGCTCAGGTCAGGTGGCCGAGTCATTCTCTTGGGGACAGGCCAGCTGCATGAGCTTGGGAGTCTTCAACAACAAAATCCTGATGAAAGGGCCGTCATTTAGTATTAAATTTGCTTCATTTAGTGTGAAATGATGATATAATGAACAAAGATAATAAAAACCAAGAACAACAAGGAAAAAATTCACCTTTTAAAAACGGACTGTGCACCAATGTTGTCAGCATAGATACTAAACAAAAGTTGGAATTGTTCGTTTGATTTATTTGATAGTATTAAAGCTCAGTGGAAATGCCAAAGGAGAATAGGATGTTGATATCATTAGTTATAATCTGTTTGGGAAGAATGAGAAGTATTGTTTTCGTTCCTGCTGGAGCCTGGCTATTGGAAATTGTGCTTGGTGGCAGAAATACAGTCTTGGGCTTGAAGTACTGAGTGCACATCGGTGTCCGTCCCTATGGCTAGGCGTCCGTCCCTATATCTAGGTGTCCATCCCTCTGGCTAAGTGGCCACAATTACAGCAGTGAGGATCCAGGATTTGGTTTAAGGAGCCTGGAAGGTGTTCCTGGATCCTTCTGTATAACTAATCATCAAGGAAAGGGTGAGAAATGTTTTTGTTTGTTGTTTTCCTTCCATTTCCTGTATTTTATGCTTATTTTGGTCAATAAAGCAATGTTCATTTATGTTTTACACCATTCTCAAGAAAAACACATTTCTTGCAGTGCAGCCTTTCCAAAACCAACAGAAATAATCTGGCTTAACTATAAAAGATTTTATTATTATTATTATTATTTTTGCTTCTGCCTTTCCTACTAAGCTCCTCTGCGAAACAGCTAGAAATTTTCATTTTCAAAACATTAGTAGAGCAAATTGCCATCTTTCTGTGCGCGGCATTCTCTCTGTACTCATCATCTGAATGATTCCGGATCACTCTCTGGCAGCGTGAGTCACAGCATGCCCTCATGCCTGCCTCTTTTTCAATTATATCTAAGAGGAAGACTGCTGGAGACCCATTTTTTTTCATCTTGCACAGGACCCCAAAAGTGCCAGATCTCATTTCAATATAATATTATGACAGTATGATAAAATGGATGTTAACAGGACACTGACTAATATGATCCGCAGAGAAATGACAGAACAATACAATATCAGGCAGATTGTATTACTAATGTGCATTTTATGGACACTAAATTCCCTCTATAAACAGGGTCCTAAGATTTAATCCTGATATCTTGTGATCCTAGTTAGTGTTCTAAGATATTTTGCAGCAGTACTGAAATTTTTGCTTTCTTAAATAAAATACATATATTTTATTTTATCGTAGGGCCACTTATATCACTCCCAATTTACTAATGAAACTTTGCATTCAAATGACTCATCAGCATGTACTGCAAAGCATAAAAATAGATTAATGTGCCATATGTTTCTTTATGCATAAAAACGCACCTTCATATAATCTCGGCGCTGTCTTATTCAACAAAAAGTACATCACTCCCTTACCCTAGCAGGTTGAGTTAAAAATGAGCTAAAAGTGTGAGAAAGCCATTACCGCACTAATGAAAAGCTCAATACTGTTTGAATTTTTCATCACGGGATATTTGTTCTGTAGCGCACAGCGCTAATATTTACTGTCACTGGTACAGTATGCGCGGTAATTAAGTTACAGTCATCAGCATGGTGGATGTTAAGTAAAGATGTTCCTGCACAAGCTTGGACCTCTTTTGCAGGTATTTCACATGAAACAGCCCTTCAAGCATTTGAAGGTTGGGTTGATGATGTGGTGGGGAGAGAAAAAGGGTTAAAATATTTTTGGTGTCTTGTTTTACTGCGGTTGGCCCGGGAAAAGGGTTAAAAGGTTTTTGGTGTCTGGTTTTACTGGAATTGGACCTTGTGTTGGGAGCTGCCTTGATCAACGCAGTTCTATGGTGGTCAGATATCCAGAGGGGACATTTTCTGCTGTCTCCTCACCATGGGACTGGTTTAGCGATGGGTATGGTGCTCTGTAGCACACCTGATCGCATTCGGGGCTCCCAATGCCTGCTGAAGTGATGCTTCTACTGGGCAGCTGTAGTGGTTTAGTCCAGTTTTAGTTTGGTAGTGGTTTAGCCAGGCATGGAGGCAGCAGGAAAGGATTGTCACAATTGTAATCTCTTGTTTTGGACTTATTGATGTGATTTTTGTACAGGATGGAAGACAGGCTTTTTGGTTTCTTGCTGCATCTATAACCAGAAGGATGGTAAAAGCTGTCTCAGGTCCTTCTTGATGAGTTCATGTCAGGCAAATCAGTACCATGGTGACTGCTCTTGTTCTAGAAGATGGACCAAAGTTATGAAATGATGCTTTAGCTGAAGTCGTTGTCCTCATTCAGAAGATGGACACTGATCTCTCCTGCTTCACCCATGGTGGCAGGATGGTGCTGAGGGTGCTCTTGTTTGTTCAACCTGCAGCTCAGCAAGAGGCCAATGTAGCAACACAGGGTGGCTGGCTACCTCGCTCTCTTCTTCCTCTTCCCCTGTTAATGATTTCAGGAGGGTCTTATGTGAAATTAATAAAATAAACTTAGGAACAGATGCAATTCTGGCTATAGTAACACATTCCCCTCCACTGTCCATACAGGAGGTATGCTAAGGCCAGAGTATGAGCTTCAAGGGCAAGATGAGCTTTCTCATCGAACTCCAGCCTAATGTTTTCAGGAGACTTCTTTCCATAAGCACAGTCTCTTTGGAGGGCACCAGAAAATCTTGAATGTGCCAAGTACCCCGAGTGACTGAGCTTTTTCCTGCCAAACTGCCTATCCACTTTGACAGTGTGCTCCTACACTCCCTGTCCCCTCACCCCCTGGTGACATAGGCCACATCTGGGCTCTTTTTGACACAACCTGGCCGTGGGTTCCTGGAGATAATTGTCAGACACATCTGTTATTTTGTACATGTACCTGTGTTTTGACAACTAGGCACGGTATAAGTTTAAATAAGTAAATCAGAGCCGTGTTCAGAGCTGTCTAAACCTTGGGAACCTCTGGCATGTTTATGGTCGGCTGAACTTCTGACAAATCCCACAACTTCCTCATCATTAGGTGAGCACAGAGAGTCCCGAGACCTGACTGTGAGACGTCTGTCACCCGCGCTACTGGAGTCGGCGCGTCCAAGAGAAACAATTTCTAATAGTAGAAAATTTGCTCTCCCCCCAACCACATTATGCTTGGCAAGTAGCCTGAGACAGATGCACGCTTGCTTCTTAATTAGATAGATTTTTTTTTTTTCTTTCTATCCAGTAAGTTCTCCTGATCGGTTCCATGGGAGAGTGGCCATAGGAAAGACAAGAAGCACAACTTGCTACCCCCATAGCCTTGCAAAGTGCACTTGAATTAAAGTAGAAAAAGTCATCCCAACCCGATATAGGAGTGATAGACTCCCGCTGCACTCGGGCATGCTTGGGGTCAAGTGTTCCAACTCTTTCATAAATGAATCTCCAACCGGACAGATAAGAAAGGGATTAAAGAAGGTTTTGGCCTTCGTAAGGTAAAAATCTAAGGTCTGGCTGTGTAAAACCTATTTGGGATATAAAGCAATTAAAGCCTTATGCGAGTAAATAGGAATTTCTGCATCCTGGACAGGTTTTTTAGGTATTTTCTTGTAACACCAGCTGTTGGTGGGTGCCTGAGAAGAGCGTGCAGTGCGGTCCTGGCTTGGCCTGCAGCCCGGTAGCCCGTGGATCTCAAGGGTTGTCTCTTCACTACTTCTTTCAAAGCAATGTTTTCCTAGAAAGAGTCTGCTGGTGGCCTTAGGAATAACCAGCATTGCTTCTGAGGTGGAGCCTTTGTCTGTCTTTGCATTTAACATGATCACAGATTTCTCTAGCAGCACCTATTCCGCAGCAAAGACCCTCTTTGTACAGGTAGCTATCCTAGAAACAAAACATAAATGTTGTTCCATAATAACATGGGTCGTATATATTGTCAGAAATTGGAAGAGGAAATTTAGGTTCCTTCAGCCTTAAGACACCCCATGTCCCTGATCTTCACCCCCACGTGTTTTCCCAGCTTCCTTAAAGCCGTTTGGGATGTTATTTGAGAAACTAGTTTACTGACGTCCTATCCTCTAGGAACAGTCTTGCCACAGAGGTTCAGATTATCTGAAATACAAGCTATGTGTGAGAAAAAATGATAAGAGTGAAAAATAAGGGTAAACTGGAGGATGACCCTTCCCTGGGCCCGGCTACTTGATAGCCTTGGGGGCCTGGACACACGCTCAGGTGAAAGGTATCTAGAGAAGCAGACATGTCTCCTGCTTTTGTCCATTCCTGGGATTTCTGTTTGACAGAGCAAAACTGACCTAAATTAGGAAAAAAAATAGTTTATTGGGTCAGTAGCTGCTCTACCTCTGGAAAAAGAGGCCTCTGTCCTCCCTCTCGTTTTTTTTTTTTCTTACATTCTGCCCAGCAATCACAGAGAATGAGTAACTCATAGCATCCACGTCTTTTCCATCAATGCTCATGGTAAGTCTGCCCAAGCCACTTAAAAGGCCCAAATTTTAATCCGTTAGTTGGATCTTCGGTGCTCCATGACAGACTCTTGAGGACCAGCAATGCTTTGTCCCTGTGCCAGGGGCTTCCTAATAGTAGGAGAGCACCAAGGGCAGGAGAACTTGAACCCAGGGAATGCACCAGGTCTCAGGTCACTGTGTTTAGGGAGGATGCTGAACTGTCCAGACAAAGAAATGTTTTGATTTCCAAAACCCTTCCTTTTTTTTTTTTTTTCCCCCCTCTTCCCTTTGTTTTGGAAAATGAGAAAAATATATAAAAGCAAGTTATTAATAAAACATCTATTATGCCCATGGGACAGAGGTCCTTCCGCATTGTTCAGATGGCATGTTTATTGTTGACATCTCTCTTTTCTCTGAGTATGCATAGAACCCTGAAATCCTTTTACATTTTTAATAAGATTATTTCTTTTTTCAGTCTAGTGCAAGAAAACCGCATCTGCAATATGCATAATACTCTCAAAAACTGCAGCATCAGAGGGAAAACAGCGCTTGTATTTTTGACTATCTACACTTCAAAGGGACATGACGTGAAAAAGAATAGTCCTGCCGTTCTCAAAGAAGGTGCTGGTATTTTGCATCGTAGGGCATGTTTGAGGTAGAGGTCTTATCCTTCAGTTCTCACACTGGAGGTGAAGCATGTCATAAGCACAAAAGGAAATTTGGTTTGCTTTCCAGCCAACAATGCTTGGGAAACCTGGAACAACCAATATGACTGTGTTGGTTTGTCTGAACTCGAGCGTCTTATGGAGCAGGGTAATCACCAGCTCGACGTTCCTGCAGAATCACATGGGCTGGGTCTGTGAGGTGTCTGTGAAATTGCTTTTGACTCCCAGCTAAATGTGGATCTCGAACTAAAAAAACAAGTATCTGTAAAGTATCACCTGTACACCTCATCATCAGTCTATGATAACGCAATTAGAGACTGCAGCTGTTTTGAGGGAGATGAGTCACCATGCAGGATCCTAATTCTTGTGGTAGATCCCAGGTCCATGTCCCTGAGCTGACATAGGCTTCATTTTAATTTTGCAACATCAAAAGGCAAAAAGCAGTCCTTCACGCTGGTGTCCTGTGGGTAAATTTCCGGGGCTCAGAAACTCAGGGAAAAGTGGTTCAGGCAGGTACCAGATACCTTTAATCTGATCCCCACAGCACTTTCTTTCCAGGCTGAATACACACATAACAGAAAATATGTCACCATATAGAACTTTCTGACTGTTGCCAAGTGGCAAAAGGGGTTTGACTTGCATTGGATTTTGGGGTTAGCAGACGGGCTCTTACCATCTCAACAGCCGGGAAATGGCTGTTAACCATCAGCCCTACAGGACCACATCCATTGCAAAGAGCTCCAGTGTGCGCGCGTACATGGTTTCAATTTTCTATATGGATATGCTAGAGGTGGATGCAGAACATATGGCATGTGTGTTGTCATCGCTGTTTTATTATACACAAAAATATATTGGTTTTTTTTTCCTCTGGGAAGGCTGAGGCCTCCCTGTTCCTAGTGCTTTGGGTCCCAGCACACGAGCAGACCTGCTGCCAGGGCTGGGTGACTGGAGCTGCTGATGCTACAAGATGAGATAGCCACTGGGGAAAAAGCAGCAGCACCGATATGTTCCCTGTATGGACCAGAAATAGCATTTAATTCCCCAAATTCCCTGTAAATCTGGTCTGTGGGAAGCACTAAGGACAATACAGTTCTTCAGAGCAGAGGAGCAATTGGATGCGATCTGCTTGGTTCTTTTAAGAGCTGAAAAGAGGTCAACGATAAAATGTTAAGGATCCTTTCACCTTGAATACTTCGGGTTTTGTTCAAAAGGGCGGAATAGCTACACAGAGCATCCAGCGAAAGACAGAGCAAGTTGTGAGAGGTGTGGCAGCTCTTCCATAGGAGGGAAGGTTAAATTGATTAAGAGACAAATGAGAGGTGATATGTTAGCGGTATATAGGATAGTGAATTGCCTGAAGAGGTCAGCCAGACGATCCTATTTAGCCTTTCCCATAAATCAAGAGCAAGTGGAGTGCTATACAATGATGCTAAAAGCTAATGAATTTAAAAGTGATACAAGTTAAAATATTTTCTTACATGGTGCATAATTAACCTGGGAAATTCATCAGATACCATTAAGACAAAGAGCCTGGCAGGATTAAAAATGGATAATAAGTGACAGAAACTACATAAAGATAGAAATGTATACAGGGTGTTCAGCCATTTACTTAAAACCATTTGCTGCCTGGGGCTGCAAAGAAACATGCCCTGTGGGAAAGCTCAACATAACAGTTGGACTTGTAACTTCTTCACTGCACTGGGTAGGCTGGAGGCTGAGCAATGAACTGGTCGAACCACTTCCAGTATGGTCACTCATTTTCCAGAGGAGAGGGCATACCTCCACCTACCCAAAATCACAACCTGAAAACACTCCAAAAACCCTCTGAGCTTCTTTGAAAACTTCTGAGCTTCAAGGCAATATAGAAATTACTGCTGGGGAGATAGCCACTCTTTCTTTTTTTTTTTTTTTTTTTTTTTTT
>WKFP01014761.1:141910-163799 GCA_011057875.1 Pterocles orientalis | reverse complement strand
GAAAACGGCGGCGCTGGGGGGGCTTTGCAGGGTGTAGGGTTGTGGTCACGGGAAAGATGTTACGGAGACGGGGGGAGGTTCTGTCCCATGGAAATGGGTTGGGTTGGGGCTGAGCATCTCCAGGTCAACCTTAAAGAGCTTTTTCTTCCGTTGAATGGGAATTTCCTCATTTTCAGTGTGTCCTGGCCCTGGGCAGTGCTGAGCACAGTCCGGCTGCCTCATCTCCATCCTTCCATCAGACCCCCCTGAGCCTTCTCCTCTCCAGGCTGACCAGTCCTCCCAGTCCCTCCGCACGTCCCAGTTGCTCCAGTCCCTCTGAAGCCTTTGCTGGACTCTCTCCATCCATCTCGTCCTGGGGGAGCCTGGCCCCAGCCCTCACTCCCCCCTCTCCTGCTGGGAGCACAGCCCTGCCTGTCCCCAGATCCCCAGTGACAGCCCCACTGTCCCCCCACTGCCACCTCCGGGCAGTCCCCGAGCACCCCAGGGTGAGGGCAGACCCGGCGGTGCCCAGCGCGGTGCCGATGGTGGGGATGACCGTCACCTTTCCTCCCCCCAGACTATGCAGCGGCCGCAGCCCCGGCCATGGCGGGGTCCAGCGAGGCTTTGGTGCTCCACGTCCTGCTCTGCTGCCTGGGCGGAGGTAAGCGGCAGCGTGACACGGCTCGGCACAGCACGGCTTGGCACGGCATGGTAGGGCTTGCCATGGTATGGCTTAGGTTGGTATGGTGCGTAACAGCTTGGCATGGCATGGCATGGCTTGGCACAGCTCGACGTGGCACGGCACAGCACGGCTTGGAATGGTGTAGCATGGCTTGGCATGGCACAGCACAGCTTGGCACGGCACGGCTTGGAATGGTGTGGCATGGCTTGGCATGGCACAGCACCGCTTGGCACGGCACGGCTTGGAATGGTGTAGCATGGCTTGGCACGGCACAGCACAGCTTGGCACGGCACGGCTTGGAATGGTGTGGCATGGCTTGGCATGGCCCAGCACAGCTTGGCACGGCACGGCTTGGAATGGCATGGCACAGCATGGCATGGCTTGGCATGGTACAGTACAGCTTGGCACGGCATGGCTTGGCTTGGCTTGGCATGGCTTGGCATGGTTTGGCATGACATGGCACAGCACAGTTTGGCACGGTGTAGCATGGCTTGGCATAGCACGGCAGGGCTTGGCATGGTGGCACGGCATGACTGGCGTGGTGTGGCATGGCTTTGCATGGCATGGCTTGGCATGGCACAACAGAGCTTGGCACAGTGAAGCACAGCTTGGCATGGCGTGACATGGCTCAGCACGGCTTGGTATGGCATGGCTTGGCACGGCACAGCTTGGCATGGCACAGCTTGGCATGACGCAGCACGGCTTGGCATGGTATGGCATGGCTTGGCACAGCATGGCTTGGCATGGCACAGCTTGGCACGGCACCGCCACCACGGCACCACCTGTACCCACCCCTGGAGCAAACTCTCAGCAGCGGAGCGCGAGCAGCAGTGGGAACGTCACAGTGCCACTGCTCCGGATTTTGGGGAGAGCTCTCTACTGGCATTGCGGGGGGCTCCCGCGCCCCGTGGGCCCCACTCCCCCCTGCTCGCACCCTCACTGGGGGCTGCAGCCAGCCGCGGGCGTTTCAGGGGCTGCTCGGCGGTCCTGCCTCCGCACGGCGCAGCGGGTTCCAGGAAGGGCAGATGGAGCCGATACGACACCGGCTGCGCGGGTGTGCCGGAGCTGAGCCCCATCTGATAGCGACGGGCGGGCGAGCGCGGGGGTGCTGCGCCCTAATCGCGGGGGGATCAGCGCTCTCGACACTCCACGTTATTTCCCCGCCGTCATTTAAGCGTTAGAGCAAAAAAACCCTAAAATCGGTGAAACTTTGCTGTTTCCCATCCGAGGGGGTGAGTCACCGCGTGCTGGGTGGCTGCTGGGGGGTCTGTCCCCATCCTGGGGGACGGCGGTGCACCGATAGCCAGGGATGGGGATCTGGTCCCCTGGGACCCCCGCTGACGTGGGGGTGTTGTCGCAGGCGTGGCAAACATCAGATGCTGGGGACAGGTCTGGATCGAGCCAGCGCCGGTGGTGCGGATGGGCTCCAACATCTCCATCAACTGCCTCTCCACCCTGGGCTGCGCCGGCGCCGACTTCCTCATCCTCCTCAACTACAGCCGCACCCAGGGGCCCCCCCGGCCCCTCAACACCAGCACGGTCCAGCTCCAGCTGCAGGATTTCCGGATGCCCTTTGGGACCGTCACCTGCTTTTCCCGCTGTCCCGACAGCCACCGGCACCGGCTGGTGTGCGGCACCCACGTCCGCGCCGGCTGTGAGTACCCCGGCATGGGGGGTTTTTACCAGGGATGAGCTTGGGATGGGGGGGCTGCACTGCTGGGGGGGGGTGTCTGCCTGCCCTTCCTGACCATGCCCCCGCAGACCCTCCGGACCCCCCTGCCAACCTGACCTGCAGCATCGGGGAGCGCTCGGAGCACCTGGCGTGCACGTGGGACGCGGGGCGACCGACCCACCTCAGCACCCGTTACACCCTCCACCTGCGTGGGTAAGGCTTGGTGGGATGTGGTGGGTGATGTTTCGGGGTGTCCAAGGCTGGGGGGGAGCACGGTGACGGGCAGAGCTAGCGCTGGGGCGCAGCGGCCACGAAACGGGGTGACAGCAGGCGCCGTGCCCTACTTACGCTTTCTAAAGCTCAGGTCTTGCTGGTCTTGCAAAGCGCACGTTAAATCGAAGGTTTAATCCTGCAGGAGGGAGTTTGCACGCTCAGTTGCAATGCATCGCGGCTGTGCACGCTTTGCAGATGCATGGATGCTCTCCAAGCTAAAGGGTGTGCAGAGGGTGCTTTGCACCCCAAAGGGGGGGTGCTGCACCGGCAGCGTGCACCCAGCGCTGCCCAAACCCCAAAACTGAAACTCCAGCAGGGTGCAAACCCTGGGAGCTGCAGCAGCCGCAGCCCTGCCACCCACCCTGGGGTGACAAATTCTGGTTTTGGAGATGACCGTGCGCCACTCACGAGCCAGGACTCCGGGAGAGCTGGGGTCACCTTTCCAGTGGGTGTGTGATGCTGGGATGCCTTCTGCTCGCAGCCTGCGGACAGCAGCGGAGGAGGATGCTGAGGAGGAGGATGCTGAGGAGGAGGATGCTGAGGAGGAGGATGCTGAGGAGGAGGATGCTGAGGAGGAGGATGCTGAGGAGGAGGATGCTGAGGAGGAGGTGTTCCCCGCAGACTCACCGGTGCTGCTGAGTGCTCTGCGTGGCGGTACCCGCTACTCAGGGTGGGTGCAGGCCAGCAACGTACTGGGTGCTGCCCGCTCACCCCCCCAGCGCCTCGACCTGCGGGAGCTTGGTACGTCCATCCATCCATCCATCCATCCATCGCCCCGCGTGCAGGCGCCATGCAGTGCCACGTCCACCCCAAGATGTCGCTTTGGGGACACACCCCCCAGGGCACACCAGCCCCCCCAGCCCATGCGTTCCCCCCACAGTGGTGCCCGCTCTGCCCCTGGTCGCCGGCGCCGAGACCACCGAGACGTCGCCCCCCACCACCACCATCCGCTGGCGGAGGCAGACGCTGCTGGAGGACGTGCTCTGCGAGGAGCGACACAAAGCCACCGGCGCCCCGACATGGCATGTGAGACCGCCTGGGACCCCCAAAACCTCCCCACACCCGTGTGCACCAGCTGCCCCCCCATTCAGAGACGCACTGGTCCCAGTCCTGCCAGCAGCTCCTGAGCACCCACAGGAGATTGGGGGGAGGGGGTCAGTCCAAACCCACCCATTTGCTTGAGCAGCAGGGGGAGTGCATGCACCCCCAGCAGCCCCCCCCCACCTTTGGGGGAGCTGATGCCCTCCGAGAGGCCAGGCAGCCTTTTGGGCAGGGTTATCTCCACTTTTTTAAGCAAAAAGGGCAAAATTCAACATATTTACGAGCATTACCTGGTTCTGCAAGGACAAGGCAAAGCGCCTGGAAGGATGCTCAGTGCACCCACATGTTGTTGGTTACCCCACATACCTCCAAATGCATCAGCCTTGGGGGCCAGCTCCACCCAGGACCCTCCGGGAGCCTCCCCTGGTGGTGGCTGGACCCCCAGTAGACCCCCCCCGAAACTGCCGTGCTGCCAGCAGCCCAGGGCGGGGGCTCTTGCTGGACCCCAAGCAGAGGGGACTGAGCGTGCACCGCATCCCGCAACAGCATCGGGCTCAAAAACACGCACGGGGGCGTGGGGGGGGCTATGGAGACCCTCCCCGGAGGTGGACCCCAAGGGTCAGCCAGCCCATGACTGTCCCCATCCATGCAGAGGAGGAAGGCAGCGACCACCATGTGCTCAGCGTGGGGGGCCAGTGGTGGTAGGATCCAGCGGTGGTGGGGGTCCAGCTGGGTCCCGCTCCCCCCAGCACCCCCTTTCCCTTGCAGGTGGAGGCATGGGATGGATCCTACTCACGGTACGAGCTGCAGAGTGACACCCGGTACGTGTTCCAGGCGAGGTGCCGCCTCGGGCACCCAAACAGCCCCTGGAGCACCTGGAGCCCCCCCTTCCTCTACAGCACCCCCGAGGCGGGTAAGCTCAGCATCCGTGCTGCTCTTGCTGCGTTTCCCCAGCAGCCCCTCAGCTCCTGGGCGGCTCCAACACGCATGTGCGTGGCGTGCGCATGGTTTCCCACCAGGAAGGGGATGTGCTCGTCCATCCCTGGTTCCTCACTTGGTCCCGGCATCCCGAGCAAAAAACTGCATCAGCTGCGGTGTCCCAGCAGCCACAAACCCCTGGTGCCTCCAGCCAGCTTAGCACCCCTCCTGCTAACACCGGGATGAGTTTAGGGACAGCCAGTGCCGTTATCCCACCCGGCAGCAGGATGCGATGCCAGGGAGTGATGCCCAAGGAGCGATGCCCTTGCTCCCATCCCAGCCACAGCAAGGATGCCGAGGATGTACGCACCCCAAACCCCCATTCTTGCTACCTTGTGCAGTCTGGGCTGTTTTCTCCCTGCGACGGGAGCCCCACGGGGGGAGTGGGTGGCTGTCAGCCCCATCCGCTTCCCCTGCGCCACCTCCCACGCTTCCTCCCGCAGCCCCCGCCGTGGCACCCGACGTCTGGTGGCGCCTGGGCCCCGCGTTCCCCAACGGCAGCCGCGAGGTGACGGTCTTGATCAAGGTAAGTGTTTAAGGTTGTTTTTTGGCAGCTCCCCTGGAGTTTTTTCACATCCTCTTGGCAGGGGGAGGCAACGCTCTTCCTAAAGAGCCCCTTGACCAAAAAGATGGGGGGACAAGGAGACCCCAAAGCACCCTTAGGACAAAATCTCTCCATCCTTGCAAAGATCCATCAGCGTGTCACCCAACCAGGGTGACATCTCTCCTGCATGGGGGCTGCCCAGTGTGCGACCCCATCCCCACGGTGCCGTCCCACCGTTCGCAGCCGCTGCCGCCCCACTTTGCCCGTGGGAGGATCCTGGGCTACACCGTGGCCGTGGAGAGCCCCGGGGGAACGCGGCTCCTCTGCAACACCTCCGGCACGGCGTGCAGCATCCTCCTGCCCCCGGGAACACGCATCCTCCATGTCACCGCTCACAACTCCCGGGGGGCTTCCAGCCCCGCCAGCATCGCCCTGGGCACCGGTGGCCAGGAAGGTAGGATGTCACACGCACCCATCGCGGCTTTTGTTGGGATTGCAGGAAAAAACACAAGCGTGTGCATGGAAAACACAGCGTCTGGCAGAAAAGAGCAGCATCCCCCAGCGACGGAGATGCTCCACAACCTCTTATCTCAGCCCTTGGCCTCTGAAGGCTGCAAAAAAAGCTTAAAAATAAATTTATTTCGCTCGCATTGTGCTGCAGAGCTCGGTGCACGGGCGCTGCTCCGCTCCGCGCTCCTGCAAAATGCCTCCGGCTGCCTCCGCCCAGGGGACAGCACTGGTTCTGTTCTTACAAACAGAAAAGGAGGAAAAAAAAACTCCTTTCTGAGCCACCTTCAATTCCCTGCGCTGTAAATTGTGGTTCCCCCCCAGCCACGCTTTCCTATTTTTTGAAAAAAAAAAAAAAAATTCTCTTAATGAGCAAAGTCTCTTAATGAGCAACAGGAGGGGAAAGTCCCATTCAAATTGAGAGCGAACCTGTGACTAAAGAGAAATGAAAGAGAAACAAGGTGGAAAAAAAAAAAATCCTCTGTTGTCTCATACTTATCAGAATCACGCGTCTTTCTTGTAAGAAATGACAGGTGAAGCGTTTCAGGCAAGAGGTGACAGGGCGGAAGATGTGCTTTTGGGACACACATGTGAGCACAGAGATATATAAAAATAGATACATCTAATTTCTATATATTCATATAGATATATTTATATCTATATTTTTATATGTCTGTATCAAAATACATCTGTATTTATTTTATATAGATCTAAGCCCATCACATTCAAGAATTTCCAGTTCCTTCTTAATTCCTTAAACATTTTCAGGAAAGATGCATTTTTCCTGGGCGTAGCTGATCCCCCCCCACAGCCAAGGTTGGGGTGTCAGCCCCCTTCCCATCTCTCTCTGCAGAATTCCCGGCGCCGGTGGCTGTGGAGGTCAAGCCTGAGAACGGGAGCAGGGTCTTGGTGACCTGGCAGCACCCCCGCCGCAGCGGGAGGTCCCCGCTCTGGTACATAGTGGAATGGATTTCCACCTCCCAGTATGGCCGGGAGGAGCGGTATTTTTGGAAGAAAGTCCAGGAAACACAGACGTACATCCAAGGTAGGACGTTCCAGGAGAACTTTTGCAATTTGGTGCAGTTCATTGGGATATTATAAAGCCAACATAGATCATAATCATGATTATTTTCAATGTTATTGTAGCCCAGTTATTAAATTGTTCTTATCTCGCCCCATGAGTCTTTCCCCTTCGTCCCTTTAATTCTCCCTCCCATCCCCAGGAAGGGGCAGGGTGAGTGAGCGGCTGCGTGGCGTTGCCTCGGGTCAGAACCACAACACCAACCAGCCCGAGCATCTCAGGACCTCACCCACCCCACTCCTTCTTCCCACATTAATTCTGCTGTTTACTGGGTTTTGGGGACTTCCCAGCCGGGCTTTTTCTCTTCCATGTGTGTTGTTGGGAGCAGCTCGTGCCGTGCCTTTCCCCAGAGGACCGACAGCATGCAGTGGGCTCCATGCTAGGAAACCCCCAAACCTGTGTCTCCTTCCCCCACTCAGTAACAAGCCCTTGAGCAAGCCTAGAGCTCTCACAGCAGCTTACAAACACATTTTAAAGGCAAATCTTGCTTCTTTGCAGAAGAGGCAGCATCAGGAGGTCGCCTCAACGTGTCTGTGTACGCGGTCTACCCCGACGGAGTCAGCAAGCCGAGCTCTGGCCAAGGTAAGCCCAGCGGGAGCTGCAGAGCCCAGATTCTTCCTCTTCCCACAATCCACCAGTTTTTGCAGAATTACTTATTTTTAAAAACACGATGCAAACCCCCATAAAACCAGTTTACAAAGGGGGAAAAAGGACCATCATCATCTCCAGCACTCTTGGCTTTGGTTGTCCTCAAGAGCTCCCTGAGCTGCTCCATCCCACTGCTGACCCTCGCCCAGGGGAGCCAGGATCAGCCAGGCACAGCCCAACGTCTGAGACCCCCCCGGCACCACCATACCTGTGCCGCAGCCAAAATCTCCTCCTTTACAGACACCGCATGCCACGTCCAGCCATGGAGACAGAGGAGCGCTGGGGTCAAGGCAGGGCTGGGGTCTCCAGAGCCCCTCCAGCACAGCCCAGGCAGGGGCTGGGGGCCCAGGGCTGAGCTTAAATAAAGGCCCTGGGCAGGGGCTGTGGGTGGGGGTCCCAGGTGGGGCTCATCAGGGCTGTTAAGACCCGTTAGTGCCCTCGGTGCTGTAGCTTCAGGCGATGGTAGCACCTTGGGTGGGTCACCAGCTCACCGCCCTGTGCTGTGGTGCATGAGTTACCTGAAGCTGCTCCCACCCTTTCCCCAGGACAACCCAGCTCCGTGCTGCTGGTTGGCACCTCTCACGGCTTCGGGAAGGATGGTTATTCCTTTTTTTTCCCCCAATAAATGGAAATAAATGTCCCCGATGGGTTCACCCTGGGCTGTTGGTGGCCGTTAGCGTTGGCTGTAGGTGTTATCCATGCCGAGAGCCGTCGGCTCTGGCCAGGTCAGGATTTGGGGACCCCCAGCTCTGGTGACACGAATTTCTAGGGGTCCTGCTCCCCGAGTGGGGGTTAAACCTCGGTAGCAGGTCTCTGTCTGCACAGAAGGGGGAAGAGCTGGATGCCAACCTCGTTCTTCATCCTCCTTGTTCAGACTGAGCCCGTCCACGGGCAGTAGGGCATCGCTGTCATCATTTTAGGGTTTTTTAATTTACACAAGTTTGATGTGCTGGTGGCACCCCCCCTCCCCAACCTGCTGGTTCCCAGGCTGCTGGGTGCTGGGCTCCACCACTCGCCCTCCACAGCCCCAGACACGCGGGAGATGCTCTGCGGCGAGCTCCAAGGCTCGTCCTGCAAACACTCTGCGTGGGGAGTGGAAATGCTCGAGCTCTGCCAGGAGACACAGAGGCTCCAAATGCACAAAATCCAAGATGGGATTTTTTTTTTTTCTTTTTTCCCTTTGAGGAGGAAGAACTTGAATTTGGCGTTGGCGTTTGCGTTGGTCCTTGCAAAGCGAGGACGAAGCAGGAGTGGAAGGGAGCTTGCTGCCAGGGCGAGCTGTGCAAAACGATTCTGCAAAATGAGACATTTCTGCTGCCAGCTGCTCTGGGGGCATTTCGCTTCCTTCGGACACAACAGGGACCCACAGCCGCATCCTCAGGGATGCTCAGCGCCGTTGAAAGGCGTTGCAAAATCTCACAGATCGGCTCTATCGCTTCCGTGCCATCCCGAGGGAATTGCTGATTTTTTGTCCAGGAAGAACGCTCGCTGCTTATTTTAACAAAAACACACTTTTTGCCGTGGCGGGCTCTTCGCTTGCAGATCATCTCTCGCTGCACATCACCAGCAGATATCATCAGAAAATTCAGTCCCGCAGGGTTCAGACACTTGGGGAAATAATCTGGAGGTGCTCGTGAAAAATGATGTGTGATTCCTCGGGGAGATTAAATCCTTGTTTCAGGCGCTGAGGGGAGCGATGTGCACAGAAGATGTTTTGTAATCGGCGCGATGTGCTCATCAGCATCCCGTTCAGTCGGATCTCTGATGTGCTCGTCAGCATCCCGTTCAATCGGATCTCTGATGTGCTCATCAGCATCCCATTCAATCGGATCTCTGATGTGCTCATCAGCATCCCGTTCAATCGGATCTCTGATGTGCTCATCAGCATCCCGTTCAGTCGGATCTCTGATGTGCTCATCAGCATCCCGTTCAGTCGGATCTCTGATGTGCTCATCAGCATCCCGTTCAGTCGGATCTCTGATGTGCTCGTCAGCATCCCATTCAATCGGATCTCTGATGTGCTCATCAGCATCCCGTTCAATCGGATCTCTGATGTGCTCATCAGCATCCCGTTCAGTCGGATCTCTGATGTGCTCATCAGCATCCCGTTCAATCGGATCTCTGATGTGCTCATCAGCATCCCGTTCAGTCGGATCTCTGATGTGCTCATCAGCGTCCCGTTCAATCGGATCTCTGATGTGCTCATCAGCGTCCCGTTCAATCGGATCTCTGATGTGCTCGTCAGCATCCTGTTCAATCAGATCTCCGAGAAACAGGAGACTGTGCAGGGTCCAGCCAGAGCCAGAGTTACTCGTCACTTTAGGGCGCTTTGTTTTTCTCTTTAGAATATTATTTATTTTTCTAAATAATATTAACAAAATAAAAAATAAGCCATCGCTTCCGTGCTGTCCTCTAAATAAACTCACGGACAATTTTTTCCTCTCTCTAAGTGCCCTCAGAGGAGCAGCTCCTGGGCAGCATCTACAGCGAGATCTCCCACGGTAAGAAGACAGTAGCTCAGCCGGGGTAAGCCCGACTTTCTCCTTTAACCAGAACCGGACGTTTTAGCCCCAGCATCACCCGAAGCATCATTTCACAGGGAAGCAAAAGCTCCCTCACCCCTTGGAGAGGTCAGGGTGATTCGCTTGACGGGGACCTGAGCTGCATGGCCAGGAAGCACCTGCATAAATTTTTCTTTTTTATGAGACTTATAATTAATTTATCATAATTAGAATTTATTATAATTGCTGTGCATTACAGCAAGTTGGAGCTAAGAAACCCAAGAAAATATAAAAAAAAAAATATCGCATGACAGCAATGGGCTGTTTCAATCTCGAACCAGAGACTCATTCAAGCATTTCCCACCCATTTTCTACCTTCGGTTACGCTTCTCTTCGCACATCTTCTGCTCAAGGTTCCGTTATGATCTGTCACGGCGCTTAAACCAAAAGCAAAACCGATTTAATCTGGAGGAGCCACTCCAGCCCTTCTGGGAGGTCCAGCTGCGTGGGGAAGGGTTGAACGCAGCCGCCACGCACCCCGTGCACGGTGCCGGGGATGCCGAGGGATGCTGGGGTGGGGTTTGCGCTCGTTACGGCTTTGCTGCGTTAATTGAGGAGCACAAAGGGCAAGCGAAATGCTGCAGGCTGCTCTGTCAAAGGTCTGCCCTGTGTGTCGCCAGCCGCCGTGGCAGACGGGCCACCCCACCGACCCTTTTCCTCTCTCTGTCCTTTTGCAGACGACGACGTTGGGGTTTTCCTGGGACTGGGCGTCAGCGTGGTCGTGTTGTCGGTTGTTTTTGTGATCCTGACGTTTAAAAAATCAGCCAGGAAAAGGTATTGCTTTTTTTTTTTTTTTTCCCCACATAATTTTTTCCAACTCCAGCCTTTTTTTCCAGAATATTTTCCAATTAACTACAGAAACCTGCTCTAAGGACAGCGTCTCCCATTAGTCACGTTGCTGTATGAAAAAACATCTCTGTGCTCTGCAGTAAGGCAGGACCAATAAAAAAAAATTAAAAATCGCTCCTCTGTCAAGGCCAGACTCAGGGACACGCGATATGTTATTACACAGATACAAGAGGTAGAAAAAGAGAGGACAAACACCCCCTCTGCAGGTGAGTTTTGTCCAAGGAGCCGTTACGCCGGAGCTTGGTCCTCCCCCAGCTCCCAGTTCAGAAGATTTCACAAACAGACAAATTTCACAGAAGGGATGTTCCTCGAGTCGTTCCGCTGCCAGGCTCGCACCACCATGAACCAAACCGGGGGAAATAAGGTTGAAAGATGAAGAGCTGGGCTTCAAATGGCGAAATTCCCCCCGTATGGGATAAACCTGGGTCTAACAGGGCATCCCCAAGGATGGGTGCCCTTGGCGTGTCCCTCTGCCAAGGGACAGTGCCACCCTGCAGGAGGAAGAAGTGATGAATAAAATGGGCGAATGTCTCAGGTTTGGGTTTTTTCTTTTTTTTTTGGTAAAGAATTAATGCCACCGTTGTGTCGCTCCTGCCAAAGTGGCTGTTTGAAGAGATTCCCCGCATGGAAAACAGCAAAGTGGTGAAGTCCCTGCAGGTAACTCGCTCTTCTTCCCTTGGCTCCCCTTAGACCAAAGCTTGCTCCAGAAAACCACAGCTGGGAAGAGGATTAAGCTGGTCAGGAACCATCTCCCAGGCATCTGCAAGGTGCACAGGATCCCAGCCTAGCTGAGGTCGTTAGACCCCGATATACTCTTTCTTTGGTGGCCACAATTGACCCAAGATGCCCTTGAGGTGCTGGTGCATGGGGATGGAGGTCCCACCGTCCCTCGCCCACCTCCCTGCCAGGGGCATTGGATGGGAGAAGCGGGATGGAAGACGAGACGAAGACAACACACCATTGCCCCCGTTCTTCCTTGGGATGCTCTCACGATAAGATGCTCTTCCTTGGTAAGATTTTCCAGTTCGGTACAACACTCATAATTTTTTTTTTTCCCAGGACAAGAGTGATTTCATGAGCGACAGCTTCCACAAGCCGTTCCTGGATGCCGGTGAGCCCGCGGTGATGGAGATCGAGGAGGTGCCAGCGCACAAGGAATACAAGAACATGCCCACCACCAGAAGGAAGCCCAGCTGGGAGGTCCCCAAGAATGGGAAGGTCCCCAAGGACGGGGAGGTCCCCAAGGATGGGGAACACCAGGGACACAGCACGGAGGCCACCACTGGCCCGTCGGCCGGGCAGATCACCGACTACAAGCCCCAGGTGTCGGACGGGAACGCACTGGGGTACGTGGCCGCCAACATCTACCAAACCCAGCCCCCCACAGCCCTCCCTGAACCGGAGATGAATATCTTCTTCCGTGACTACACCAGCCCCGTTGGCCAGATGTGGGACGGGGAGGGCGGGGGGCCGCACATCTGTCTGCTGGAGAAGGTCAACCTCATCCTCAACAGTGGCTGGAGCGGGCAAAGCCAGGCGTTAGGCTCGGCCCAAGGGGGACACGGCTCCATCCTGGAGAGCCCCTGGGGACGGGCGCTGGGCGGCGAGGGCCAGGAGCAGACGCTGGTCCCCGACGAGCTGGTGTCCTGCCTGCGAGCCATGAACGGGGAGGTGGCGGAGGTGAAAACCTGCAGAGCGATGGGAGGTGGTTTTGAGAGAAATTATAGCTGGGATTAAAAAAAACAAAAACAACAAAGTGATGAGCATGGGATGTACCAACCTTTGAGATTCCAAAGAGCAGAACTGGAGCAAAACTCCAAACCTGAAATTTGTGTCTTCATCGACTACAATTTCTGGGGGCTGCCCGGAACGCTTCGGCCAGTAAATCACAATTTTCAACTTTTTAAATGTTTGGAGCATCTGAGATGGATAAAACGGTGCCTTAGACACCCCACCAGAAGTGTGTGAAATATCTCGGGCTCACTCCTGCTGAACAGACACTACACCACGGAGGATTTACGGATCAGACAGCGTACCCACGCACCAAGAACATATTTTTTTTTCTCCACGGTAGAATAACCCTGTTTCATTTTCCCTCCCATAAACCCCACACCAGGTAAGAACAAACCTACAGGGTCTGATGTAAAATCTCTCTGAACTGGTCACTGGGTGGATTCTTCCCTTTGGGTGATGGATTTATCGTCTCAGAGCAGCTTGGCTGCACCTCACCTTGCTGTGGGAAGTGGCACGGCACGATGGCATCGTGAGGAGTTTGGATCTTCCAACGGCTGGAGAACGAAACACGGGAGTCTCCGTCCCGCTGAGCATCCGTGACACCACTTAGGAGTTCTCCCAGGATTTACAAAATGTTCCCAAAGCAACCGGGAACCGCCTGGAAGCGTGAGCGCCTGGGTGAGGTGTCTGCTCACTCATCACCGCACCTTGCGAAGGAAACACTCCGAAGGCTTGTGAGGAATACGAACAGAAAAGGAAAAAAATTTTAAAAAAAGCTGATGTAAATAAAAATCTGATGTAACTGCTGACCTATATCCAATAACCCACCTGGAGCTGTCCACTTCACTATTGCAAAATCGCTTTTTGCAGTAGAACCACCAAACCTGGGGATTATCATCTTTCTGACAATTTTTGCCCGGCCGTGCGCGCATTTCTCTTGCCCAGACGGATGGATTTTGTTCTTTGCTCCTGGATGCCTTCAAACCGCCGGAGTTTCCTTCGAACAGCCCCGGAGACCTGCCGCTTCCATTCCCAGAGCAGCGGGCACCCGGCAGCACGGAGCAGCATCCTTCTGCAGAAGCAGCAAACTGTTTCCAAGCCAGAAAAAAAACAACTTTGACATGTAAACGAGTCTAAAATTAGCGATCGCTGCCTGTGCAGGAAGGAAATTGTAGAAGCGCAGCCACAGCCCATCAGCGCCCAGCCGTCAGGTGGGGAAGGTGGATTTTTATTTTTTTTTTCAATGTCCACATCCTGAGACTCGCGCTGCTGGTATCGCCCGGCAGAAAACAAGGTGTCTTGTTAGAAAACACGTCTGAAAGCCTGCTCTGACATTTTGGGTGCCTGCTGGCTGCATTTCCAGCCCTGCCGACCGCTCCGGGATGGATACCTGCCAACACATCCGTGCCGGGGGGGGAGCCCGGCTCCTCTGCTGTCACCGTGCACGTGTGCCTCACCGGGCAAAGCCCCACTGATTATGGGGGAAATATTTCTCCTTTACATGGGTGCATCTGGTATATATGGCTGCTGGGGAAAATGGGAAGAGAAGGGCACAAATGCGTGTGTAAATATATGTGTGTGTATATTCCAGCTGAATTATTCTGCTTGAATACACAATACACCCCCCCTCTCCCTCCCTTCTACCCACTTGGATGGTGTTTGTATCTCCCAAGGGTTTAAAAGAGGTGGGAGGTGTTGTCTGGGATGGGCACCAGGCTGGGTGAGGCTTTGGGCAACCTGGGCTAGCGGGAGGTGTCCCTGCCCGTGGCAGGGGGTGGCACTGGGTGGGCTTTGAGGTCCCTTCCCACCCAAACCAGTCTGGGATCCCATGGCATACGGCTGGCCCGGTGGTTTCAGCCAAACCCTGGTGTTGCTCTCAGTGCAGTTATTTTCACATCTCAGGGTTCACTCCCTCCCTCAAATCTTCCATGCTCCCCAATTCTTGCTGTTAGCATCCTCTACCTCCTTTTCTAAGCTGGGTTACATCCTTGGCAGTGGTATCCTGTGCCAGCGGTTTCCTCGGGTTATTCACCAGTTTGACGATGAGTTTGGCGGGTTGTTCAGCTTCCTTCCAACATGGGCTCATACAGCTGGGAGGCACGTAAAGGAAGCGTTCGCTGAGTAACGTCCCTTCCCATGGGGACCAAACAGCGCTGACCTCTCGTGCAACTCGCGCTCGACCTGCGTGAGGCTGCAGACTCCTCCGTACGTTATCCCACGCGAGCGAAATCCCTACGTCACTATTTTATGACATTTTCTCTTTGTGCCAAGTGAGTAACATGGAGAAAGCGGCTGCTGTCCGAGCTGGGGGGGCACAAGGTGTTCTGGTTTGGTGTGCAGAAGGGGTGACCCCATGGCCCCCGGTGTCAAGGACCGGTGACCCCATGTCCCCTGAGCTTGGTGTCCCCATGCCTCCAACCAAGACAGCCAAGATCTGCAGAGACGACCCCACATCAGCCAAAAGGATCTTTTTCTACAAGTTAAGAAGAATTAAGAAATGGGGTGTAGTCTCCAGAGCCACCCACCCCCTGCTCTTAGCTCCGTCCCATTGCACCTCGGGTGTGAGGTTCTGATCTCACCCAAGCACCCACCCTCAGCTCCGCCGGAGGAGTTCCCAAGGCAAAATGCACGATAAAGACATAATAAATAAATTTAACACGTACTAGGCTATGCATTAAATAAGCACCAACAGTACAACTTGAAATAATTTACGGTGCTGCTCTGCCGCCGTTCCCACGCTGCCTGCAGGAGGCTGTAGCATCTGTCGGGGTTTAGTGTCTGGAGCATTGGGTTTTAGTCTCAGCGTGGTCACCAGCCGGCTGTGTCACCTTCCCCGAGTCACTTTCTGCTCCGGACACTTACAATTCCTACCTCCGGTAAAGCCTTGGGGTCTCAAGTCCAAACACACCGTACGGCGTTTGGAGACAGGAACAGCCCAAGAGTACGAAGACAACATTCCTGAGCCATCCTGCGCCGCTCGTGTTTATTCTTCGCGCACATTTGCCCGACGGCTCCATGCTGAAAGGCTCGCGTTTGGCTGCCAGCAAATTGTGGATTCGTGGCAGATAAATACGCTGCAGGGACTAAAGCTGGATTAAAATCAACGACAACAGCAGAGCTCCGGGGATTTCTAAATGCAAAGACAAAAGATCAAAGCCCGGGTTGGGACCAACACCTGGGAGCAAAGCTGCAGGTGAGCACCTGGATCAGCACAAGAAACAGGAACAGGCTGCCCAGGGAACCTGTGGATGCCCCATCCCTGGAGGGGTTCAAGGCCAGGCTGGATGAGGCTTTGGGCAACCTGGGCTAGTGGGAGGTGTCCCTGCCAATGGCAGGGGGGTTGGAACTTGATGATCTTTAAGGTCCCTTCCAACCCAAGCCATCCTGGGATTCTATGAAACGCGCCAAGGGGACGAGGGTGGAATGGCCACACAATGAGAGAGGGAATTCTTGTTAAGAGTTGGGTGCTTGGTATAAATTCTTCTGTTCCCCAGCCTTCAGCAGGGTTGATGCCCTGAGAGGGCAGCTGAGGAGTGATTCACGGGGCGGAGGGGCTGAGCACAGCACAGAGACTGAAACCAACGCTGCGTTTCGTAGAAGAGGATGTGAGAAGTCAGGCTGTGGTTTGTGTCGCGAGTGGCTTCACTGAATGTCAGCTTCAGAGCCCACGAGAACACCGCTTGTAACGCCACGGGGCCAGCCTTCGGATAAAGGGTCAAAGCCGGCATCGAGCATGGTGAACGGAAAACCAACGAGAGAAGTGATCTGCTAAAGGAGATTCCAGGATTGCTGCTTACCGACCAGCCAAGCGCTTCCGTAACGGAGAGGAATTCATCTTGCCACAAGAATATTAGAAAACCCCACGGTTCTCAGGCTCCCAAAGGCTGCAGGGAGATGCCGTGTCTTGGACATCTTCTGTACGAGGTTTTCTCCAGCTGCGCTCTTTGCCCCACGCTCTCCCCGTGAATTCCTCCTCCCTTGGCCTGGTGCTGTGCCCAGGAGGAGACAGAGCAATGGCATGTACCAAACTAAATATCTGCGCTCATCCTTCTGCTTTAAGGCAAATTCCCTGAAAAACGCTGGTGTACACGGCAGAGGTCAAACCAAGAGAGCCCGCGCATGGACTGCCTGAGATATTGAAGATGGACGATCTGCTGTCTGAGTTGCAAGGAACCCAACGTTGAGCAGCTGAAGGTCACTAAAGCAGCTGGAGAAGGGACATCGGGCAGCCAAGCTGCTCCTGCCACCCAAGCAGCCACATCCTCTCAACCACGTCCGGTGGTCCCACCTTATCCACAGCGCTGACACCAGCCATGGATCAAAAAATTGACCATAATTCCATATAACAGCATGGGTGATTTGGTTTTGTTCATTCCTACATTAACGTCACCGTCTTTCAGGTTCTTGCATGTTGGCGTCGGTGCCACACGCGGGGCTGGTGGACACAGAGGGCTGGTGTCCCATGTTGGTGTTGCCGGCCCAGCTGGCTCTGGCTGCTCCAGAGGTCCTGTCCTCAGCTGCCCATGGTGGCCCTGGCACCGAGAAGGCTCTTCCCTGCTGCCCTGGTGAGCAACTGTTGGAATCAGCGCCCAAAGCTCGGCACCGAAGAACCAGAGACCTTCTCATCCGTAGGGAGATCGGCCAATGACGGAGAGTTGGAAACCTCATGAAAAACCAGATAAAATATGAAATATGAAGAACCGAATGACCCTCCCGCGGCAGTAAGAGATGCCAGCCTGAGAGCAGGGTGTGAGCCTCTGAGGTCTTCAAGCAGGCAGAAGGAAATATTCGGTTGGTTTTAGTAATTGTCTTTGCCGACACAAGAAAATGGAGTTAACACAAACTGACGACAAAAAATGGCGGCACACCTTTGGAAGAGTGGGGATGCACACACTGTCACACCAGCTCTTCCGAAGCTGGCCGAGACCATGGGGTGAAATCAAGAAACTCCAGAGAACATCGTGGAGGAAATAACGTTAAATAAATGCTGCTCCATCCTGCCTGATGGCAGGGGTTTGGATGGCCTCACCTCCTCTCGCATGGGTTTGTAAGCACCCAGCGATTAACCCCCAGGGCTCCCTCACTCTGATCTTTTTGACGTTGATGACTCACCACCATTCCTTCACAATTCTTCTTCCTCGGGGTTATTTCCAGCCCTGCAACCTGACAAAACCAGAGAGCGCAAGGGCTGCACCTGCTGATTTCACTTCTGACTTTGAATTGCGTTCCCTCCAGTCGTATTTTTAGCGTCAGCACTTGTCTGTTTTCTGGCTGGGCTCCAGCCTTCTTCCACCAGCAGCTTTCACCTCCTCTGGTTCCCATTCAAACAGCTGGAAAAGAGGCAGCTTTGCACCGTTTGAGACTTCTTACATTTTTAGCTAGAAACTCTTTTTCCTCGTGAAGCCACTGATGACAATGGCTGAACAAACCATTCCTGGGCTGCTTTGGTTTGCTTTGCTTTAGAAATCTCCTTTTACGTGCATTTTTGATCCCTCTGCCTCCCTTGCTGGAACTGCCGTCATCTGTTCCTGGTGGGTGTCCTGGTTTGGGCTGGGACAGAGGGAACTCTCTCCCCAGCAGCTGGTGTGAGGCTGTTGGGGTTTGTGCTGGGGAGAAGCTGATCACACACTGATGGGCAGAGCTGCTGCCAGGACACTCAAGGACTTTCCAGCTTCTCTGCTGTGCCCGTGTCTGCAGGGGCAGGAGGAGCTGGGAGGGAGCACAGCCCCAGGGACCAGCCCAGGATTCCACCTTGGGTTTGGGATTGAGACCAAACTGGCCGATGGTCTGTTCCATCCCGTGCCCGGCATGGCCAGGAGAGAGGGGAGGCTCTGGCTGGAAGTTCTCTCTCTTGCACTTGGTTCATCTGCTCTCTCGGACACTCGGGCTCTTATCTCTGTTCTGGGATTGCAGTTTCAGGACTCTCCCCGCTCCAGGATTGTTAGCCGGGAACAGGCTGAGCCTTGGCCATGGGGTGGTGAGCAGTGTCACTGTGTCACTCAATTGTATATTTGTATATATTACTGTTATTATTATTTCCAATATCATTGTAGTTCACTTATTAAATTGTTCTTATCTCACCCCCCGAGTCTCTTTCCCCTTCACCCCTTTAATTCTCTCCCCATCTCTGGGAGGGAGGAGGGTGAGCGAGCGGCTGTTCTGCGAAACTACCGCAGCAGCAAAGGTCAGAAAAGAAACTGTTCGCAACCCTCCTCCCCCAGCAAGCTCCTCTCGAGGCGGCTGCCACTCCCTCAAGCTCACACTCAGCCTCGGGTCTTGCATTTCCAGCTACGCCTTAGCATGCACTCGGTGGGTGCTACGGGCTCCCCCCGTGAAAGCCAGGCTCCAGCACGGCTGGGGGACCTGGGGCAGCTCCTCCCGCGGTGCACAGGGTTCTGCTGCAACCACGAGTCGCCTCTTGCTGCATCCTCCAGCGCTGCAGCCTCGCTGCTGTGCTACCGGTGCTCCCCGGGAGCCGGCCACCGCCACCACCAACATCACACCTTCTTCTGACAACGGCTGCGGGTGCTTTCCCCAGCTGGGTTTTCAGAATCGCAGACACCCCCTCCTCGCACAGAACCCATGACTCCGTACTTTCCTTGACATCATCTGGAGCAGGGAGGCTGGCACAACGCTCTCGGCGCCGCTGGCAGCAGCACCTCGGGCTTCGCCGTGGTGGTCCAGCAGCGGGGAGAGATGCTGGGGAGACGCCCGACTGCGGGGAAGGCAGCGCTCGCTGGGTGATTGGTAAGTACCGTGTGCTCTCTCCTGCAGCTTTCTGCTCAAGAAAAGAGGAAAGAATCCCATGAGAAAGCAAAAAAAGCAAAAAGACAGCAAGTGCATTTTGTGAAGGGCAATGGATCGGTGTTTTCAGTTTGGTTTCCAGCCACCAGGATGCAAAATTCTCATCTGCCCTTAAATACATCACCGATGAGTAAAAGAACCTCTCCAGTGTCACTGATGCCAGTGGAGCCCACCATGTAACGGCTGCTGCCGTATTTTTTCCCAAGAGGAGAATTAAACACACGCAGCGAGGGGTGGCGATGAACGAGGCCTCTGCAAGAAACACGAGCTAAGCTTCCGTATAAACGGGTTAAAACTGAAATTAAATTAATCCTGGCTGTGCAGAGCGTGGATCGGGGCTGTGAAAAGTGAAAATGTTTCGTGAACTAAAAGAAGACAGAGGGGAAATAAGCTTCAGACTTCAAAAGAAACTGTTGATATTTGGAGTTTCAGAGGGTCCAGGCTCGCACAGGATATTTTTATGAACTTCGCCAGCTCTTTGGAAAGAGGCACCAGGGTGACGCTGGGCTTTGGAAGAGATGTAAAGGTTCAAATGCAAAATTGTGGATTCTCGGAGGCCACAAACTTTGAGCCTCTTCTATCTGTCCTTCTGAATGCCTGCCCCCCCGCCAAAAAAAAAAAAAATTTTCAAGCTAATCAAAGTTAACCACAGCAGGGAAACGCTGTCAGGAAAACTGAGGGATGGCCAGAAAAGAGAAGGCACGACAGGAACAAGATGATTTTTTTCATTAAAAGCTCTTTTAAACATGGGGGCAGTTCATGGGAGTGCTGAAAAAAAGAGAAAGGAAGAATCCCGTTAAAGAGAAGATAAAAATCAGAGTGGATTCCTCCCCTGACAAGGACCTAGGGTTTATTTTACTTATTTTATTCTAACCACACTTCTTCCCAGTCGAAGCAGCACCGCACAGGCAGCGAGAGTTACACTCGGGAGTTTCACAAATGATTTTTTTTTTTCTGGTAATCTCTCCTCCTTTTCTCACACCCTGGTGATGCTGGCGGTGAAATTTCCTGTGCAGCCAGAGAGCCCCGGGGATGGGCGGAGGGGGTGCTGCCAGCCCTGACCCCCCCCTGCCTGTCCTCCCCCCCCGCTGCCTTTTTCCTGCCTGCAGCCGCCACGGGGCTGGATGAAAACCTGCCGGCGCAGGGAGAAACCCTCCTGTACCCCCCCGGAGGCTGCGGGGTCCGGGGTGAGTCACCCCAGCTGGGGCCGTGGGAGTGGCGGGAGGGGGTCCCGGGGTGGTCCCTGTCCCAGGATGCTGCCTGCTTTAGGATGCTGCCCGCTTTAGGATGCTGCCCTCCCTGGGATGGTCCCTGCTTTAGGATGCTGCCCGTCCTGGGATGCTGCCTGCTTCGGGATGCTGCCTACCCCAGGGATGCTGCCTATCCTGCTATGGTCCCTGTCCCAGGGATGCTGCCTATCCTGCTATGGTCCCTGTCCCAGGGATGTTGCCTGCTTTGGGATGGTCCCTGTCCTGGGGTGCCGTCTTCTTCGGGATGGTCCCTGCCCCAGGATGGTCCCTACCCCGGGATGCTGCCTGCTTCGGGATGCTGCCTGCCCCAGGGATGCTGCCTGTCCTGAGATAGTCCCTACACCAGAATGCTGCCTGTCCTGGGATGGTCCCTGCCCTGGGATGCCACCCTCTTCGGGATGGTCCCTGTCCCAGGATGGCCCCTGCCCCAGGATGCTGCCTGTCCTGGGATGGTCCCTGCCCCGGGATGCTGCCCGTCCCAGGATGGTCCCTGCCCCGGGATGGTCCCTGCAATGGGATGCAGCGCTGAAGGTCCATCCTCTAGAAATACCACCACCCAACGCGTAAGCAACAGCACAGTTTGGACACAGGCAGTGGGGTTTTTTCTTTCTGGGTGAAACGGAACCATGAGAAACGTTCCTCTTTCCACCAGTGCTCCACCACTGGCTCCTGCGGGTTCGGGGTAAGACCCTCGGAACAGGCACTTGCTTTGTGTGGAGCTTTTTTAGGGAGAAGCGGGGGCAAGGGCATAAAAGAGTCAGTTAAAAGCGACCTACAGAGCTTTTGTGCTCTACGAGTGGTTTCATTTAAGAATGTGAGTGGACTGCTGTAAACAGCCCGTGCCCTTATTTCCCTCCTTGGTGTAGAATCTGGAGGATTTTTCTTCTCAAAAATTTTTTTCTATATACCTTTGCTCTACGCTGGAGGATTATCTCTCCCATTTTACTCTGCTCCCAGCCTCCACGCTCCGCTGCACTCAGAGGATGCTGCAGAAACCGTCTCGCGCTTACCTAAGGAAACCACGGGCTAAAATTCTTCGAAGCGAGGCTGGTTTTGTCCCTTGACTCGAGTATTTTGGGTACAGCTTTGCTGCCAGAAAGCGAGCCGTCTGAAGGATGTTTACCCAGTCGCCGGGCAAATTTCAGTTTATTGGAAGGCAGAGCGTTTACTTGAAGCACCCCGGTGCCGCGATTGCTCATCCTCTCGCAGTCGCGAATCACCTCCGGGAGGCACCGCGCGGGAGCATCTCTGTGCAACGCTGAGAATTTCGGGCTGGAGAACATCTG
>WKFP01014761.1:127858-138124 GCA_011057875.1 Pterocles orientalis | reverse complement strand
CTTAAAAAAAAAAAAAAAAGGAATGGACCCCATCTCGTTATAGAAAAACAACCCAAAATGACTTTTTTTGTTGTTTTTATATTAATACTCACGCAGCAAAGACTATATCGTGCCATTCACCCCCATGGAAGTCCCCTTCCATCCGAGGTGGCATGAAAACAAGGCAGAAGTTTGTTTTCAGTACGGCACCAAGCTGTTGAAACAGCTGGGAGAGGCTGGGGGTTACAGAAAGGGCGTGTTGGCGTAGTCACTTCTGAAGGTTCGCGTATTTTCTCGCCGCTCCTGGAGTTCTGCAGGGGAAGGGTGAAAAAGGAAGGAGCTGTCAATGCTGGTTGCAGAAAAAATGGGAAAACATTTCTGTAAAACAGAAAATACAGCCACCCAAAAACCAGCTGCTGCTCCGGGTGGGGTCTGGAGCTCACAACGCAGCAACGTTAGCAGAGAAAATCAATTCAGAAAGTCTCAAGAAACAAGCGCCCTGGATTTTCTGCAGCTGTGCAATAGTCAAATCCTCTGTAAATTATTTTTTTCCCCACTTTTTAGGAACTGGTAAAAGGTATTTATTTCTCTCTCTAGGGAGCAAAATGCTATTTGCCTGGATGGTGCCTGCGGCACTCTGGCTGTCGGTGCACTTCACAGCAGGTACGATACATTATTTTTCCCTACGTAGCAATTAGCACTGAAAAGAAGCACTCAGGCTAATTAGGGGGTTTTTTTTCAGCTTCTCTATGGTGTGCTAGTAAACATCTTTCTTGCTAGAGGGAGCAAAATTTGACGCTTGATTAGGTTTATACTGTAATTTCTGTAATTTCTGTAAAAACTTGATGTGCTGCTGCTGAGCATCCTCCCGTGCTCCACGGCAACGCCCCTCGTCCCCGCAGCCCATGGGCAGCAGCAGCAGAGACGCCGAGATGTTTGTGCACAAGGAGCACCCAAACCCGTTTTTTTTGTGGGCTGAAGGCAGCGTAGAGCAAGCGGATTGCTAATGAGAAGTCGTGCAGGGAGGTTATTTGGTTAAGTTCAAGGTACGGCTGGTGGTTGCGGGAGAAAACGTCTCTAGAGCTTCCACAGAGACTTTCAGAGTGGGAAAATAAGGAGAAAATATTAAAAAAATAGAAAATATAATAATATATAATAATATAATATTATAATAATGATAAATAATACTTAAAAAGTAAGGAGAAACAGTGCTCCATCATATTTTCCCTTACCTCCTGCCACCGCTCTGCCGAAACACCGATATTTCCTGAAACAAAGGAAAAAGCGCTGGTGATGGGTTTTGCCTGGGGTTGCAGCTAGTGATGGGTTTCTGCCCCCCTGTTAGTTAGATCAGTGATTAGTTAACCAGCAATACCCCTGAGCTGGCGTGCCAAGGCAGCAATTCCTGCATTACAGAGGTGGGGAGACCCTTCCGCAAGCGCAGCGTGTTGTATGGGAGAAGCATTGCATTCACATAAATTTTTTTTTTCCCCATTTTCTTGCAGAAGCACGCAGCAAAGGGAACGCGCTGGCTCCCAAACCTTCCCGCGGCGCTGCGGAAATCTGCGCCAAAGGGAACATGACCGCCAACACGGCGTCCCACGTCCAGCCTGGCACCAGCGTCACCCTCTCCTGCCACCCGGAGCCCCTGCCCCACGTCGGGCGCTGCAGGACTGCCATCTTCATTAACGGCTCTGAGCTCGTTAGTAATTACGGCAGCTCAGTGAGCACCGAGTTCCGAGTCCCTACGTATGGCAGACATATGTTCACGTGCAAAAGAGTTTGCGAATACAAGAAAAAACTCATTTGTGGGATCGATATAGAATCTGGAAGTAAGGAGAATTGAATTATTCCTTGTTTTTTGGGTTTGTTTGTGGGTTTTTTTTAATTATTCCTTGGTTTTTTTTTCCCGGGGAATCTCTGAGATGTGTGTTAGGAACTGCCAGTGGATGGCCTTTTCCAGAAAAGGTGCCGTCTTTTGGTGGCTCTTTTATATTTAAAATATTCCTGGCTGGGACCGTGCCACGCTGTTATTGATAAATGGAGAGATGCTGAATAAAACCGCCAGCTCAGAGCAGATATCCTACTCCCTCTTGTTCCCCCCTAATACCCACCAGTCTCTCTGGGACACAGGGGACTTGTGAGAAAAATGCCAAGGAGATTTCAGATTTTCTTCTAGCCTGCAGCAGCAGCATCAAAATATGTCATCTGCTGTATCAGTGCTGCTTTTTTTTAAAAAAAAAAAAAAGTTTGGTTTCTGTGGTGTTGGGTCACTGGGGTTCCACTCAAGTGTCAGAGCTCTAAACAGCCTGCAGAGATCACACGCTCGGCCGTGAGGATATTTTTCACCTATAAAAAAATCATTAGCTTGAATATTTTCTCTATAAATTCTTCAAAAAAAACCCCAAAGCAATCAAAAAAGCCAAACCTAGCATTTCTTAAAATGTCTCATAAGAATATGTTTCAGATCCTCCAGACGAGCCAAGAAACGTGTCATGTATCCAGCACGGGATGGACGGGCATCCCACCTGCACCTGGGACAAAGGCAGGCCCACCTACATCAACACTACCTACGTGATACAGTAAGTAACGCCAGGACCTAGGGTCTTTGATACCTATAATCATATCTTAGAGTCATACCTTAGAGCTGTGGGCTGAGTTGGTTTGTTGGGTTTTTTTGGTGCCATCCCGGGGTGGATCGCCTCTATTTAGCAACTCTGTGGTCAGCAGTGTCCACACCAGCAAACCTGCCACCGGAGCTGCTGGCTGTCTTCGAATGTAGCTAGGGAGACGGACAGAGACCTTGCTTGGAAATGTGTTATTTTTGTTGCCTGTTTTAGACCCAAACTGTATTTTTGTTTTCTATGGTTTGGCTGAGCCTTCCCTGAAAAAAGAGCCTGGAGACTTCTGCAGCAAACTGGGGAAGGAGCACAGGCTCCCTAGAGCCCATGGAGGCATGTTAGGAGACCTTTGGGTTTTGGGAATCCCCGTGAGTAGAAGGAACCTTATTAAAATCTCCTATTCCCTGGGTAGAATGAATTAATTTTGCCCTTTGCAAACCGCTGGGCAGGCTGAACTTCTCCCCATTTGTTTCCAAGGTGCTACATGTTGACCATCTCCTTGCCCTGCTAGGCTCACTCTTTATCACGTTCTTCTTCACATTCTTCCTTCTTTATCTTCGTAGTCATCGTCTTCTTTGTCTTCGTCATCGTCGTCTTCTTTGTCTTCATTGTTGTCGTCTTCTTTGCCTTCGTTGTCTTCTTTGACTTTGTTGTCATCTTCTTTCTTTGTCGTTGTTGTCTTCTTTGTCTTTGTCATCATATTCTTTGTCATTGTCATCTTCGTTGTTGTCATTTTTGTCATCTCCATCGTTTTCATCTTCTTCGCCTTCACCATCTTCTTCACCTTCTTTGTCTTTGCCTGCTTCTGTTGGCCAAGGTAGCACCAACTTTCTTAGCAGCTTGTAGAAAGCTGTTGCTGCTCTTTACGCAGAAGGAGACCATATGGGTGATCTGCAGAAGAGCAGGGAAGTGTGGACGATGAGTCCTGAGAGTGTTGTAACCCAGAGACATTGTGGTCCATACATGTCAGTTATTAAATATACTGCAAAACACAAAACATCAGCCTGTAGAGACATGATACAATCGTCTGTGATTCAGGTGGGAGAAAATACGCGGAGAAGCTAAATGCGGTACCCAAAGCAACGGGCTGACTGACAGATAGTTAAAAGCTGTGTTTGAAGTCATGCGGTCTGACCATTCCACTGCACATAAATTACATTTTTTAATTCCTAATTTATGTAAAAAAAAACAACAAAAAAAAAGAACCCCAAATCCATCGTCCCCCTAAATACCAACACTTGTTCTCATTCCTGGAGACATGTCAGGTGACCAGTATCAGGCAACCATCACACCAGCGAAAGGAACCCGCTCACATCCTTGCAGCTCGCTAGAAACCCAGAAGCATTTCCTCTGCAACCAAACACAAAAAGCGTTACAACACCTTTACTACCGATCCAGCCAGAGCAGTATCTACCACAACCACTGTGTTTCAGCAGATAAAGGAGATATGTCACGGAGCAGATGATCTACCCGGCCGTCAATACAACGGTCCTCCCTCGCCAGCTAACCTGCAGGGAGAGCGCTAACCCAGAGATTTCCTTCTCTTCCAGGCTATCAAACGGAACGAACGTCTTACGTGTTTCAGAAGAAAGTCTGAACCAGGAGTCTGGCTCGCTGGCTCTGAGCAAGCTGAATTTTGACTCTACTTACACCCTGGTGGTTGTCGCCTCCAATGAGCTCGGAAGCGCTTCTTCACAGCCGCTGGCGTTCACGTTAATCGACATCGGTAAATGCGTGAGCTACCACCTTTCCCTGGCTCCCATCCCTTTAGAAAGATGAGAAAACATTTCAAGAACTTCCTTGTTTAATCCTCTCCAAGGAAGCATCCATCCAGCCCAAACCAGTAACTCCATTTTCCGTGAAACCAGTAACTCCATTTTCCATGAAACCAGTAACTCCATTTTCCATGAACCCCCCCATTTCGAGCCATGCTGCCTACCTGAGCACCATTTCCTTGTTTCTCTTTTTGCTGCTAGTGAAACCACATCCTCCCGACTTTTCAGTGGAATTTGAAAACTCTTCTGCCACCAGCTGCAGCCTGGTTTGGCAGGACGAAGCCCCAGCGCGGCACTGCAGGCTGAGATACCGTCCCCTCCCCGGGCACTCCTGGAGCACGGTAATCCTCGTCCCAAGAGTCTGGGACATTCTGATCCTTGGAGGTTGCTTTAATATTCTTATTTCTTACTAGCATTGCTTTGTCCGAATTTTCTCTCTGCTCTCTAGCATCGTATTTAAGAAAAAATGTTGGTTAGTGGTCAAAAATTATCGTTGATCTAGAACTGAATGAAGGTAAAACACTGCTCCTGTAAACAACACAAATAGTTCCCCTTCTGTCGAGCATCGTACGACGCACTGAAGGATCAGAGTTTACGTTTGACCCGACACTTTTTTGAAATATGGTCACATCCGCTCATCGCAGCTCATGGCCACTCCAGCTCCAAATGTTTGAGGTGCTGATTGGAAATCTTTGCTTTTATTTTAAGGGATGAAAGAGGTGCATTGCTTGGCGTTGAGTAAAACCCACGAGCCGTGAATTTGTTATCTTCACATAACCAAAGGAGGGAATTTCCTGACGAAGGGCTGCAAGCCTGATGATTCATTGCATCATTTTTTGGGTTATTGAAGTTGCCTCAGAGCAGGGTTTTCCCCTTTGTTTAGGACGTGTTTTGGGTTTCCTTTGGGCATTGGCACTTCAGCCTGTCGTTGTCTTCAGCCTTTATTAAAGTCAAGGTTGTCCTTTTCTCTTCATTGGAGGTTGAAAGCTTGACCGGTGGGAAACACCGTCTTGATGGTCTGGAGCCCCACATGACCTACGAGCTCCAGCTCAGCTGCAGAACCCACCCCGAGCGAGGGCTGTGGAGCGACTGGCGCACGCACCGAGCCCGGACCCCCGAGGCAGGTAACGCGTTCTGAGGAGCGGGAAATTCAGCTAAAAACGCTGCTGGGTTTGGTGGCTGGTTTGGAGAGTCTCCGTAGATCCAGAGCCAGCAGGGATGTCCCTTGGGTAAGAGAATTGCTTTTTTCATGACCATGAATGGAAGCCGGTCTGGTTTCTTGCAAAACAGGGATGTTGAGAGTTCCCCGGGAAGGTCTGAAGGATACCAGGTTGCCCAGGGAGGTGGTAGGTGCCTCATCCCTGGAAACATCCAAGGTCAGGTTGGATGGGGCTCAGGACAAGCTGGTCTAGTGGAAGGCATCCCTGCCCATTGCACGGGGGTTGGACTAGATGACCTCCATGGTCCCTTCCAACTCAAACCATTCTATGATTCTATGTTTTTTTTGACATTTAGAGGTTGGGGGAATTTTTCCCACATTGCCCGGAGCTGTGGTGCCCTTCCACATCCTGACACAGCTGGGAAAGGCAGAAACACTCGTGCAGCTTAGCTGGGGGTGGATGGGAAGTGTTGGTTCATATCTACGCGTTTTACTGAATTCCTGCCACAATTGCAAACTAGGGTCAGGACAACTGCCCCGTGATCCTCTAGCATTACCGAACCCCAGCGCTGGCGGCATGTCGCGGGTCCCCAAGCTCCCTGATGGTTTGCAGAGGAGCTGGGGGACTGACCAGGAAACCGTCAGGATTCTCCACCCTGCTGGTTTGAACAGGACGGTTTCATTTTGCCAAGATGTCTTTTCCCAAGTAGAGAAGTTATTTAATTTGTGGAGCTGCTGGAGACCCCCAGAGCTTCGGAACCCAGCCAGGCGTTCAGGAGGGAGCAATCCCATGGGGAATTTGGTGGGCAAAGCACGTTTCTGCCCCAACGGTCAGCACGGCCACCTCCAGGGACCCGTGGCACCAACCTGAGGGCAATCCTGCTGGTTTCCGCCAACGTCCACATTGGCCGCGGGCTCCCAAACCCCCTCTGAGCTGCACGAGCTCGCACGCTGCTAAACTTTTGGTCCGTACGAGAGAAGAAGGCTGTGATTCACCAAAGATGCGTCGGCTGCTTTGGCGTCCCCTCCTTTCATCTCCTGCTTGGCTCGCATTGCTCTTTTTCTTCTTTTTTTATGAACTACTCCAAGCTCCCGGGCTGGCGCTGTAATCACTCGCCCTTCACCACGACCGACAGCGGCAGTTTCTGCTGGGGGCGTTGGTTGATGCAGAAGGTGTGAACTTCTCCTTCCCTCCCACTCTTCCTCTCTTCGCAGCCTTCTCGCCGCACGCAGGCTCATCACCCCTCCGGCCTTTTGCAAATTCAGCAAAATTCACCTTTTCAATGCAAATTTTTTTTTCCTGTTCCTCTAACCCCGACTTGCTGCAAAACTTGCTTGATGCAAACACTGTTCATAAGCGAGTTGGTTTTTTTCTTTTTTCTTTTTTTCTTTTTTTTTTTTTTTTTTTTGCCAGCTAATTCGTGTTGTTCATGGCTGAAATGAACTTTAAAATCCAAGCTGGAGTCCAGCAGATCCAGCCCCATGTTTTATTTTTTCATGCTTTGAGCATGCCCCTTCCTCAGGTTTTATTTCTTCTATTGCTCCTGCTCCTTGCTTCTATCCCAGTCGCTCTTTGCGGTTAATCCAAGACAACCAGCTCCCAACGTTCTGGGCACTGAGGATTTTTTCTGTCTTTGAACAGAGCAAATAGCAGCTGGGCGTGTGGGGGGGCTGACTGCTGCTCAGGTCATCAGCAGCAATTATTAATTTGTAATTTGATGAGTTCGTTTTGCTCAGGGACCTCGAGGACCCGAGCGGCGTTAGCTTTGGTCCCGTTTGGTTTGAGATTATTTTGGAGGGACTGTCAGGAGAACTGTGGAAAGAAGGAGGGGTTTACGGTGCCTCTGATGGGGTCTCACCCAGCTCTTACAGGCATTCGTTGCCCAGAGCCAGGCAGCGAAATCATGGAATCATGGAATGGTTTGGGTTGGAAGAGAACCACGGAATCATGGAATCATGAAACCATGGAATCATGGAATGGTTTGGGTTGGAAGAGGATCATAGAATTATAGAATCATAGAATCATGGAATTATGGAATCATAGAATCATGGAATCGTGGAATCGTGGAATGGTTTGGGTTGGAAGAGAACCACAGAACCATGGAAAATTTGGGTTGGAAGAGAATCATAGAATCATGGAATCATGGAAAGGTTTGGGTTGGAATAGAATCAGAGAATCACAAGATGGTTTGGGTTGGAAGGGACCTTCAAGACCACCAAGTTCCACCCCATCCTGCAGATCCCACAGACCCACCACCTGCAGCTGCCCCTTGCGTTAGCGTTGACGCAGCCAACCCCCCAGACCTTGGCTAACCTCAGCTTTCAGGGAAGACAAGAGCTGATGCTGTCCCGGCGGCGTGCAGGAGCCATCCCACTTCTCCAGGGCAGGAGCAGAGCAGAGTCCCCTCCGGGGTGTACGGCTGGTTCTCTTCATGAGCATCATCCTCAGTGCTGCTGAGCTCCAGCTGCAACCGTAAATGGGTTATTCCATATTGCATCATTTCAGAGACATTTTAATTCCCTCGTGGTTTTTCCCTCCTCCACCCACCCCACGTCTCGGTCGGTGGCCCTGAAGCACAGCCACTAACACCGCTCCCCTTTTCCAGCGCCCACCGGCCGCCTGGACGTCTGGTACCAGCAGCAGGACCTGGACGCCCAGCGGCAGAACATCTCGCTCTTCTGGAAGGTGAGATGTTTCGGGGAGACCCGAGCAGATGCGGGGGGATTTGGGAAGGGGCTGACCCCAGGGGCACGGACCAGCGCTGCCGATGTATCTAAAGGGACAGATAACAACCTTTACAGATTTTCTAATTAAAAATATTATTTTCTGCTTTATCGCTGTTTGCGATGGTGGCCACAGATGGTCAGGATGGGTTCTGGGGGGCAGGACCACCCCCTGCCCCATGTTCTCCATGGACCCGGTGGGTCTGCTCCTGGATCTGAGCTTCCTTCAGAGATTTCTCCACTCTGGTTCGCTGATACGAAGAGCAGAGCGATGGAGATTGAGATGAGATTTTGGGAAGAAATGTTTCCCTGTGCGGGGGGCGAGGCAGTGGCCCAGGGTGCCCAGAGAAGCTGTGGATGCCCCATCCCTGGAGGGGTTCAAGGCCAGGCTGGATGAGGCTTTGGGCAACCTGGGCTGGTGGGAGGTGTCCCTGCCCATGGCAGGGGGTGGCACTGGATGGGCTTTAAGGTCCCTTCCCACCCAAACCACCCTGGGATTCTCTGAAGAATGGGGGAGGCAGGAGAGAACAGTCTCGGCAAGGGAGAGGGCCATCACCACGGCTTTCCGCGGGCTTTGCCCGTCAGCAGGAGGAGCGCGTACCGAAGGCTCTTTCCCCGCAGGCTCTGAGCGAGGCGGAGGCACGAGGACGAATCCTGCGGTACACCGTCACCTTCCGCGCCCTGGCCCCCCGCAGCCCCCCGACAGAAACCCACCTCACCCCCCAGACCCGCTACAGCAGGGTGGTGCCAAGGGGGGGCTACAACGTCACCGTCACCGCGGAGAACTCCAGGGGCAGGTCCCCACCAGCATCCGTCGTGACCGACCCGGGCACCCGGGGTAAGGGCTCCTGCGGGGTCCGGACCCCCGGGAATGACACCAGGGTCTCGTGCTGCTCCTGGCCACGCACAGGGGACGTGCTCGGGTCCCTCCGGCTTGTGCTCAGAGCACCTCGGGGATCTGCAGATCCAGTTTTCGGGGTGGTCGGGGATGCAGCTTCGTGATGCTTTAAGTCACCATTAAGCTGCATCAATTCCACTTCAACCCCTTCTGCTGACGTGGGGTGAGACACACCATCAGCCAAAGCAGAAAATTAACCGTGCAAAAAGAAAAAAAAAAAAAGAAAAAAAAAAGAAAAAAAAAGGTTTTTTGGTTTTTGGGTTTTTTTTGCATGAGAGGTGGCCAGGCTGAAGGGAAGGTAAATTACATTTTATTTTTATACTTCCCACGGTGCCCAAGTGGATGAGACGGTAAAACCATCCATCGACCTTACCGAGCCCGCCGGAGGTGAGGGCACCTTGGGGGTGACAGCGTCTTTTTTTCGGTTGTTCTTCCCCCCCCCCCAAGACCTACCTCCTCCTCGGAACGTCTCCGCCGCAGCCACGGGGAACAGCAGCATCCTCGTCAGCTGGAGCCCACCCGGGGGACCCACAGCATCCGTCAGCGGATACGTGGTGGGGTGGGCAGAGGCGGGGGGGACGGCGCGCCCGGAGCCCCAGCCAGCCTGGGTGAAGCTGCCAGCGTCTGCCCGGTCCGCAGCCATAGCAGGTAACCCCGCCCTGGGCCAGGGGGGTTCCTTTTTTGGGGGTATATATATAT
This sequence comes from Pterocles orientalis, assembly GCA_011057875.1. Taxonomy (NCBI): domain Eukaryota; kingdom Metazoa; phylum Chordata; class Aves; order Pterocliformes; family Pteroclidae; genus Pterocles; species Pterocles orientalis. The sequence continues at coordinate 128,269 of WKFP01014761.1, read as the reverse complement.
TTTTTTAAGGAACAAGTCAGATTCTAATTTTCTTAATTTATTAATAATTTATTAATTTAATAATTTATTTAATAAATCTAATATTTAAACAATTAATTTTTCTATTATTATTTTTATTAATTTATTAATAATCTAATTTATTAATTCAGCATGAGAAAAGCTTTCTGTATAGGAGAGAAAAGACAAACCCCTGTCTGACAAATAAACCAAAGGATTTCACCCTTCCTGAGAAGCTAAACAGGAGATCCCAGAGAAGATTTTTTTTTTTTTCCCCCTTCTTTATAAAAGATGCGTTAATAATCAGGAGGTTCACCTCAAATTTAAGCAGCTGATGTAAATACTTGAGCCAGTTATTCAGAACCATTATAGCCACTGGTATTATTTACAAAATACTTCGGTCTTGTATTTAGT
>WKFP01014761.1:96142-126042 GCA_011057875.1 Pterocles orientalis | reverse complement strand
TTGGAATGTGGAACTATCAGATTTGTCACTTTTTTTTTTTTTTTTTAAATTTTCCCCCTATTATTTATTTTCTGGGGCCATAACCACTGCAGACCTTGGAATTATTGCAGGGTGAACCGCCAGCTTTTCTAAAAGCCGCGTCCGACAAACGCACGGTCTGCACGGGACACCAGCATCGCTGCATTCCCCCACCCCAGCTGCCTAACCCCCAGCCTTCCACCCAAGAAATATTTTTTCTAACCTTATGCAGAAGTTCCACGACACTTTTTCATGGATAATATTTCATAGTTCCCCCATGCAAACCTCCCTTTAGAAATTGAACTTTTCAAGCACCAGCAGCGGTCAGAGGAGGGACGGTGTGCGATGCGGGGTGTCCCATCACCACCCCGGCGCAGCTCACAGCCCTTCCAGTAAGAGGGAAAAAGGAAATTAATTAAAGCCACAAACACCTCTCCATGCTCCAGGCCTTGGAAACCCAACTCACTCGAGCCAAACGCAGTAAGAACGTGCGCTCAGGGTGCTGGAGGGGTCCAAGGCCAGGCTGGGTGAGGCTTTGGGCAACCTGGGCTGGTGGGAGGTGTCCCTGCCCATGGCAGGGGGTGGGACTGGGTGGGCTCTAAGGTCCCTTCCCACCCCGTGATGCCATGATTCTCTTCCCCCTCTCTCCCCCCAGCCGTTCTCACCGCCACCGCCCAGCGCTCGTTGCACATCAGGGACCTGCAGCCCGGGCAGCACTACGTCCCGTGGGTGACGGCAGCCACGGTGGCCGGGGAGGGACCCCATGGCGACAGGGAGATCGTCAGCTTGGAAGGTAACGAGGCTGTGCTGGGGGGGGGGGCCAGGAGGGGTCCCAGCCCTTGGCCCCGGGTTTTCCGCAGGCTGGGGACGGTCTTCCCGCTCTTCTTTACTGAGGATTAACGACCGTCCAGAGAGCTGTGGATGCCCCATCCCTGGAGGGGTTCAAGGCCAGGCTGGATGAGGCTTTGGGCAACCTGGGCTGGTGGGAGGTGTCCCTGTCCATGGCAGGGGGTGGCACTGGATGGGCTTTAAGTTCCCTTCCCACCCAACCCTTCGATGATCTCCAGTTGCTCTCTAACCACTGAAGATTCCTAGTTTCGGTTGGTTTCAAGGTGTAGCATCTCCTCCTTCGTCCCCAAGCTCCCAGTCCTGCGCCCAGCCCTGGGCTGGCTGGGTTACCGGGAGCCGAGGGGCAGCGGGACGGGTGGCGGGGGAGTGGGGCCACCTCTCCAAGCTGTGGCACGGGGAGAGCCAGGCTCATCCCCGCAGCCGGGGACCCGGGCTTGTCCCGTGGACTATGGGAACCCAATCCACCCGGACAAATCGCAAGTTCTCCTGGTAGAAAATCTGGATTCGCGACAGTCACGTTTCAAGGGGATGGTGGGAGCACAGCAGAGCCCAGGTGTTCACCGAGAAACTGCCGAGCGGCGATGGTTTATAAAAGATGTACCGAGTTCTGTAAGATCTCTCCTACCTGGCAGCACGTCCCCTGGCGCTGGCCGGCTCAGCAGGATCGGGAGCGGGTGTTTCGGGGCAGGGGCTGGTCGGTGGGAGCTATCCCCGTGTGACAAAGTCCCGTTATCCCCAACAGCCCGTCCCAGCTCCGGATTGTAACCCACGAACCATCCGGATGTTTTTTGGGTGCCAGCACCAGCCAGGTCACGACTGTTATCCAGCATGAACCACAATATTTTAAATTTTTAAATTAAAAAACTGGCATATTTAAAATTTTATCTATATTTTTTTTTTAATAGAGATGAGGGGTGGGCGTTCTGTGTTGCAGGCGCTGGGAGCTGGCTGGCTGTCCTGCTTACCTGCAGCTTCTTCATCTTCTCCGCCTGCGTGTGCTCCCTCCCTCCGGCGAGAAAACTGTGAGTGGGTCCGTCCGCTGCATCCCAGTAAAACTGGGAACCGGGGCTGGTCACCTCCTTCCCAAACACCTTGGGGGACAGCAAGGAGCGCTCCGAAGAGAGGTGTCAGAGAGAATAAATAGAAATAATACCACTGAGCTTAAAATTCAGCTTATTTCATATATATCATGAATTTTAACCTAAAGATTAAGGTCTGCTTCCACCGAAACAAAACTGAAGGGGTACAATCCTCAGCAATTAACCCAGGAGGAAAGTTAAACCCCAAATTAAAAATTGTTTTGCTTCAGAGCAGCACGCACGTGTCCCCAGGCAGACCCGCCAGGGCTGCTGTGGGTCACCCCAGGAAACATCCCCGGGGCCGGAGGAGGAGGATGCTGCACAGCATCTCCCCCCGCGCTGCCCTCCCCGACCCACTCCCCAGCATCCCCGCAGGTCCCCGCTGCGGCCCGTTCGCCATCACACCGAGCCCTCGGGGCTCAGGGCTGCAGGTGTCACCATCCGCGCCCCGAATCGCACTTATTCCGTCGGCAGGTCGCACTCGCTCCTCTCGGCGCTGATGCCGCAGTGGCAGAGCAAAGCCATCCCCGACCCCGCTAACGCCGCCTGGGCCAAGGACTACATGGCTACAAAGGTACATCACAATTTTTTTTTCTTTTTATATTTTTTTTTTCTTCTAATCCCACCGCCTTCAGCAGAAAAAGTGGTCAGATAATAATATATTATAATATTACTATAAATTATATTATCATAAAATAATATTATAGAAAATAATTGTATCTATGATAATAAGCTAATATCATAATATTATGGAAACATTATTAATATTATTATTATTAGACTACTATTATTAACGCAGCGACTCCAGCGCTCTCCGCTAGCGGATAAACTCCGCTCTGGAGGATGCACCGGGCAAGTCAAACGCCAGAACACAGATTTTCCATTTTCAGCAGTATCCACTGCTGTGCGCAGGGACGTTTGCATTCCAGGGGTGGAATTTATTAATTATCCCCTCCGCAGTTAATTACCCCATGAATTATCCCCCCAGCAGGCGGAGCTCAGCCTGCCCTCCAGCCCATTCCTGCACGGCGCCGGCAGCTTTGAAGAGCCCGAAACAACGCAAGTGGAGGAGACCTTCCCCAAGGCAGCCCCCCAGGACCCCCTCCTCGGCGGCGGGGGAGAGGGCGGCTGGGCGCTGGGGAGGGGGTCGGGGCCGGACCCCGCGTACCAGCCGCTGCCCAGCGCGGGGGACCCAGAGCCGGACCCCCAGCAGCCCCCCGGCCCCTACAAGAGGATGGTGGAGGAGGCGGCGGGGCAGACGCAGAGCGCGGCCGAGTACATCGCCAACCCCGCCATGGGCACGGCCACCGCGTACCTGCCCCGGGGCACGGCCGAAGAGCCCCCCGAACCGGAGTGCCACCCGCTCTCCATCTTCCCAACGACTTTTCTGATGCCCGCACTGTGCTGCGAAGGGAACCTGACTTTGGAGGCGGTGAAAATAAACCGCGGCTCTGTCCCAGGGTAGGCGGGCAGGGCAGGGTAAGCCCAGCCTGGGTTTTTTTTTGCACTTTACTGAATTATTTCAGCGTTTCGGCACAGCCAGTCCAGCAACTTGCACACGACATATTCCCAGAATCCCAGGAGGGTTTGGCTGGAAGGGACCAAGCCCACCCAGTGCCACCCCCTGTCACGGGCAGGCACCCCTCCCACTAGCCCAGGTTGCCCACAGCCTGGAACCCCTCCAGGGATGGGGCACCCACAGCTATTGCAGTGACCAAACCCCCCCCAGCACGGCTCCCGTACCCCGAGCGGCTCAGCCCCCGGGAGCCGGCGCTTTGCTGAACATCATCGCAGCCGCCGGGGACGCGGCTCCGCTCAGGAGCGGAGAAATCCCCACCTGCCACCAAGGGAACAGGCAGCGCGCGTGCTCAGCAAGGCACATGGAGCGAGGAGAAGAATTTAAATCATTTATTAAAGAATTCTAATGACGGGTTTGGAGTAGGTGTGACGCATTTAATGACTTTGTTTGCTACATGGGTAAATATATAAACAAAAAGTTGGAAATGGGAAGTTTGCTTCCTTTCAGTTAAGCTCAAGAGCTACGCTGCAGCTACACACCAAATAAAAACCAAAATATTTCAATAAAAATTTAAAAAAATTAAAAATGAAGCGGAAGCGTTGCAGGTAGAGATGAGGCAGTGAGATCTGAACTTACCTGGAGCATCCTCCTCCTGCCCAGGCTCCGGGCTGCTCTCCGTCCCCAGCTGGCTACGGCAGAGACCGCTCTGCACTGCAAGGCTCTCCCCGCTGCCCTCCGCCTGAATCCCAGGGTGGTTTGGGTGGGAAGGGACCTTGGAGACCACCCAGTGCCACCCCCTGCCATGGGCAGGGACCCCTCCCACCAGCCCAGGTTGCCCAAAGCCTCATCCAGCCTGGCCTTGAACCCCTCCAGGGATGGGGCATCCACAGCTTCTCTGGGCAACCTGGGCCACTGCCTCACCCCCGCACAGCGAAAAATTTCTTCCCAATCTCCCCTCTTCCAGCTTAAATCCATTCTCCCTCCTCCTGTCCCTGCACCCCCTGATCCAGAGCCCCCCCATCAGCACTGGAAGGTGCTGGAAGGTCTCCCCAGAGCCTTCTCTTCTCCTGGGTCAAAATAAAACCACCAGCGAGGATTCAGCTGCCGTTGGCCCACGGCCACACACGTTCCCAGGAAGCGGATGCACCCCGGTGAAGGGCTCCAGCATCCGCCTGCTGCTGGCTCCCACCGGCCACCCCGAAACCCCCCCAACAACCTGAGACACGTTCAGGGGCTGGAGCTGCAAAGCCGGGGCACGACAGCGTGTGGGACACCGCCTGGAAGCCGCTTCTTGGGGATAAGGAACCAAGAGACTGGAGACGGGTCCTGCGCAGGACACTGCCGTCCCAAACCGCAGGGACCGACGCTGCGGGGAAACGCGGCAGAGGAGAGGAGCAGCGCTGGACGGGCACGCTGCAGCCCGGCCAGCTCGGAGCATGCACTGGATGGATCCTTCTCCCACCACGGCTGCGGCAAAGCCGATTCCTCCTGCCCGGCAGCTCGGCAGCCACCGGAGCATGGGGATAGTTACCTGCCGCCCAGCAGGAGCTCAGCCCGCGCGTGGGAGGAATTGGTTCCCGATAAAACCACGCGCAAGGAGCAGTTCTGCAGCGGTACCAGAAATCCTGTTTTATTTTGGGATAGAAGTTCAACCCTGGGACTTGTGTCCTCGCTGCAACCTCTGAAGTGCCAACACAACCGGGCGTGTGCTGATCAAACCCCGGAGCTGAAAGTAAAACCAACCCCGCATCTCACGCACCCTCACGCCGCCCCATAAAGAGCACACAAGGACAAATCTCCCTCAGCTCTTGGGGTTACGATCACCTCTGAGTAACGTCTCACGGGTGAGGATCAAACAGGTCAAGGACACTCAGGGGTAACCGCGGGCAAGCTCCCACCCTGGGGCAGCGAACCCACCGACTGCCCAGAGCCAAACCTCCACACATGGGCAACAGCCACAACTCCTCGCATCCCTTTCCTTATTTTAAAGTTGCAATCATTGCTGAAATATGGAAAAAACCAACCCTGCATGCTCCTACTGCCCTTCTCTGTTCCGGGAACCGAAGCGCCAGCAGGAACAGAAATTAACCCCCGCAGCCCTGCAAGCTTGCGTCCTGGAGAAGTGAGCTCCAGTCGCAGCTCCACAAAGCACAAAATTTATTTTTTTTTTGCAAATTACCAGCTCTGCCATTCCGCTTTTTGGGTCTAGCGGCCGGTTCCAAGGTTTGGTCCCCAGCCCGGCACACAGACATCGCCCATCTACGAAGACGGGCTTGGTGCCGCTCACAGGCACACACGTCCCTCGGCACTTGGCCAGACATCCAAGATGAGAACTCCCATTTTCTTCCTGCTCTCAGCACCCAAACTGGCATCACCCTGGCACAAGGCTTCTGCCCGAGCACCACAGAACAAACCAGGAGCTCAACTCACCCCCATACAGCCAAACTACATACCTATTGCCAAAGAAAGGTGTTTTTTTTAAAAAAAAAAAAAAAAAAACAACAAAAAACCCCACTATTTTGTCATTTATCTATTTCTGCATACTGGTCTCCAACCCAGGGCCAAGAGAACACTAGAGCACACCTTCTCCCGGCTCGTCTCTCGATAAATGCCACATGGGGCTTCACATCAAGTCTCGCTCCAAGAGAAAAACAGCATCACTACGACAACCACCAAACTTTTGTCACTCCCACCTGAAGCCTCCCAGAAAGGCCAAATGAACCATTTTCCCCCGGCAGGTGACATCCTCCCAGCACAGAGAGAATGTTCGGCTTTTGGGGACTGTCCGACCACGGTGTCGGGGCACTCGGCGCTCGCTCCAACACACCCCGAGCCCGGCCAGGAGGCTGTCACCCGGCGAAGGCAGACCAGAAGAGTCCAGAACCGAAGGTGAGGTGGTCCTTGCAGCGAGTTTAGAAAAGAAGCAGGTTAGCACAGGCTGGAAGCGTCAGCTTGAGGCGGATGTCCTGCGTTTATTAAAACAAGAGGCGTGGCTACGCAAAAAGAGTCATTACAGCAAGAGTGCTCTCAACCTCGGACTGCAAACACCGTACATTCACACCGGCTTCTGACGGACCAGAAGAATTTCTCTCCTTTCCCACACTTGCATTTATTAATCAAGTCTCGTTTCCTCCCAGCACCGGTGGCATTCGCTCTGTAAGATGAACTTTCATGCTCAAGCCTTGCCATCGTTACATTCAAAAGCCAATCTGCACCACTCTCTTTCTCTCCCAACTTTTTTCTGCTCACCATCTTTTTTCAAATTGTTCCGATTTTAAAAGGTCTAGTCCTCTGGATTTGGCGTGACAGCAACAGCAGCAAGCGAGAGGACAGCAAATGCTACTAAAGAGCAAGCTCATTAATCGTAATTAAGCTACTCGGGAGATGCTTTCCCAAGGCAAAGTCCGCTCCTGGCACTGGAAATGCCCGGGCACCGTCGCCGCAGGCAGGCTGGAGGCAGAACCTCGATGAGACGTTATTAATCCAAGTGGTTTCATCTCCACGTGTTTTCATGACATTTTTAAAAGAGCATGAAAATAAACCTTTATTTCAGTTAACACCCACCAATTTTCAAGATATATGTTCACAGTTTTAGTTCTTGACACAAACGGACTGAAAGAGGCAAATTTACATCTATCAGAACAGCAGACGGAACAACTGTAAGTACAAGCTGTCTCAAAAAAAAAATTATACGTGACATGCTATTGGGGGAACTGCTCTACGCTCTAAAGCAGGAGAAGGGAAAGCTTCTGACCAAGTCCTGCTAGCAGGGCCCCAAACAACAGCCCAGAAGTCATCTGGAAAAGAAAAGCTGAGTGGCAACTGAAAGAGCAAATACACAGCGGAGGTTAGGGGAGGAAGGTTTAGGTTACAGAGAAAGCTTTTCTGCAAGCGTGTTCTGCACATCAAGGCATTGGTTTAGTTGTGTTATCCACGGTGTCCCTAACGCTGAACACGTTGTACCAAAGCCCAAAGGGAGAGGGCAGAGAAACAACTCGGGGCTGGCTGGACCTCCAAGAGCCCTGAGCACCTGGGAAAGATCTGCTTCAAGCCAGGAGAAATGAACCAAGAGATTTTACCATCCACCGTTTGAAAACTTGCCTCTTTCTCACAGCCCGGAACTTTAAACCAGAGGTGAGTGCACTAAAAAGTCTGATCCGATGATATTAACAGTGGTTCACAACAAAAAACTTTTGTAGAAAATAGTTCAGCTAAAGCAAGCCAGCTAAACACCACAGATAAGGAGTTCGGTATTTCATATTCAAAGGTCTCCAATACTTTTTGCCTGTCCTGTACAGCTCTTAAAAAAATAGGGCGTTACCTTTTGTTTTCTATCTACCTAGTTAAGAAACTACAAATATGTTATAAGCTGTCCAAAGTGTAAAACATTAAATAAAATGAGAAACCTGCTTCTAGTCTCCTAACAAATGCTGCAGATAAAACCCCTAAGAAACCCTCTTCATTAGCCATTCGCTCAACTCCTTTTGCGTAGGGAAGTGACAATCCTGTTCACAGGGATCAAATTAAACCTGCGGCAAATTTAGACGGGGGTAGAAAGGATTTCTTACAGTCGCGCTCTGAAAAACATTCATTTGTCAGCCAGCACTCCGATCTTGACCACCACTGAGATCCAGAACAAGATTCTGACGGAGAGGTGAAGTGTCGGGGATTTGTTTCGCATCTTTTTGTTGTCTCGCGGACAGATTGCAACGTCCCCGTCCGACACAGAAAACAACTCGCACCTGCCAGACCCCGCCAAGGCCTGTGGTTTCTTCAGAAGACGTGGTGTGAACACGTCAGGGACGGATGTACTCGTGTCAGACTGGGCTGATATTCCACGTCCCAGCCGGAGTCCAGCTGGACTACCGGAGCAACGGCTACCACCTTCCCCCACCTCCCAGCTCCAACACCTCCAACCTACGGGCACCCTCCCAAACAAACAGCATCGGTAATTTAAAAACTCTCTTTTTTTTTTTTGGCCAACAAAATATCTTCTTCTGTTGAAGGGAGGAGGAGGGAATAAAGGTAAAAAGGGGGAGTGAAAGGTGTGATACATTAATTTTTAAAAACTGTTCAGACCACATGTCATTGCTGGATCAATACACAGGTATTTAACTATAAACCTTCAAATTTTTTTCAAGTATCTAGTATCAGTTTTTGTATAAAGATGTTGTGTAAACACACTCCCAAGCACAGATGAGAAGTGAGTGTTTTTCCAAGCCTGAAACTAAGCTCTGAAACTCGAGCGCTCCAGGAGTTAGTATTCCACACAGCACTAGCAGTCTGCCAAATTCAAATTTCACATATTCCAAAAGACCACGGGCTGATAAAAATCTGCTAAACAGGAGTTAAGGAAACGGAAATAGTGCGCGATAATTAAAACCCAGTTTGTAGTTTAGGGAAAACGTCTAAAATCCTGAATTTAAAAAAAAAAAAAAAAAACACAAATGAAGTGAAAGCTTTTAACTGGTACACACTGTTCACACCTATATTTCAAGTTTGGAAACGCATATTTTCAAGCAGCAATACAAAAAAGTATCCATGAAGAATGCATAATCTCTGAAAAAATTATGAAAACATCCCTGCTACCATTACATTTCTAAATACAAAACTGACTACCATATTGTTGCTTCTGTGTAGCGAGAGAAGTTCATTTTCAAAACAGATAAAATTCAGTCTTTAGGTGTGAATGGTATGAATGACAGTCTCCTTTTTTTTTTTTTTTTAATTTCTTAGTTGTTTAGGATCCTTAAGCATGCAAGCCTCGGAGAGGAAGGCCCGACGAGGGCAGGGTTGGCTTATGACATCCAGTTTAGGACAGAGCTGGGAAAGCCTCTGGGTCATCTACATCAGGAGCAGAAGCGCTTGACTGAAAGAGAAACATCAGAAAGTTATTACCTTCAGCGGCATCAAGCCCTACTGCGTCTCTAATTCTTGACACTTTACCAGCTATCGCTCCATTACAGTGGAGCAAGCAGCGTAGTGCTGGACAAACCACTACAAGAGTAACTCCCCCCCCGATACAACACTTTATCCCAAGGACTAGAAAGTCTCCTCTACCACTTTTTGAACCAAAAGCAGCTGAAGAGGCCTTAGAGGCAAACAGACCACGTTTGTGCACAATTATCACACACAGTTATGTCCTTTTTCCGTTCTTAAAGAGGTCCCTACACGTGGGCTTTATGCTGTTCTTCCAGCACGTAACCATCAATCCTCACCACGGGACTCGACTGATGTGCTACACAAAAGGCCTGTTTGTAGCACAAATTAATTTTCACACATTAATTTTTCCACCAGTCACAAACTAGCTGTTAAGAAAAAGAAATTTTTGTGCCAACCTAGCCCTAGAAATTCATACATTAACCAAAAATCTCCTCCTTCACAACAGAGCTTCTCAAAAGGCTCTGTACCACACCCCCCCCAAGCGCTGCAGTGAAATGCAGACGTTCTGGGATGGGGAAGAGAAGAAGAGCAGGAAGAGCCAGGACAGTGAAATTCCTGTAAATATATTCTCTTATCAGGAGATCTATTTAAACCATTCCAATAAGAGCTCTATCAACACCTATAGGCAGGACCGAGACACTGCAGAAGGACCCAGCCCACCAAATGAAAAAAATAACAGCAGGGTTGTAAGCCCTGAGTATCTGCAGTTGCTCATCCCATAAAAGCAGAAAGCAAGCCCCAAAAAAGCTGGTCTGCTGCAGGAGGGGAGTTAGAGCCCCCACAACGGGAGGGCCCCGTTCACGGGTAACGTAAGCCCCAGAGATCACCAACCTGGTTGGGTGTGTGGATCACGTCAAACTCCTTAACCAACTGGAAGGAAATAAACAAAGTTAGGATAAAATCAGCTGCAGACCTCCGAGTTTTTAACTTTATGACACCAAATCAGTGAAAAAACTCAGAGCAAACACCACCGCCTTTTAGTATCAATTCCTTAAAATTTCCTTATATCGCTATCAGGAGAGAGTTTGCCAACTAATAAGCCCAAAACTTAAGTGATCCAGGGTAAAAAGAAAAAAAGTCAGTGTCCCACAAGAGACAAACACGAGCAAGTCTGTGTGAAGAAAGCCACACCTCACAGACTGAGCTCATTTTCCAGCGAGTGACAATTCAATCAGATGCATTTAAGCCAAATAAATGATCCATATTCAATCAAATCTTGACTGTAGCTATTCTACAGTACTTCAACTTTGTGTGTTCCCTCCCCAACTTTGTGTGTTCCCTCCCCAATCTCCATTCAGTACTCAGTCCTGAGTATTTCCCTAGGACTGGAGAAGGAAAAAAATTACTGCAGATTAGAAAAAAAACCCCACAACAGAGTCCCATTTCCACATGAAAATTCTAAATTCCTCAAATCCAAGATATAACACGCAGCTGCAAAACCAGCCTTTCACCCCCAACAGGTCACAACGCAGATACACCATCCTGACTGGGGCTGAAAATAACGGCTCTAACGCCTGCGGTTCTGCTCGGGCACAGATGCGTCTCACGGTACATTCAGATCCACACTGAAGTCAGTTTTTGGGTTTGGATACAAAAATGGGCACTTTTTTTTGATCCAATCTACTCCTCACCCTTTTTTTATTTTTTTAATAACACCACTGCTAAAACATTCCTCCTTTTGTCCTAACAGTAACCTAGTTAAAGTGAACTTGAAAGAACAGACGCTTTATTTGGTTTTAAAATGCAGTGTTTGTTGTCAGAGCAATTCCCCCAGGAATAAGGAAGACACCTAAAACCCTCTGTTATCAAGTCCTAATAACAACTGAAACTAAACTCCTCTGCAGATGAAAGCTGTAGGCTACTCACCTTGTCAGTTCTGCCTCCACGGCTGGCCCTGCCACCACGCCCTCGGCCACCTCGTCCCCCTCTGCCACCGCGTCCGGGGCGGCCGAGGTCTCCAAAGTTGATCTCCAGCTGGGATGTGATATCGTTTGCTGGCTTGCGGAAGTGATGATCCATTACCGAGTCCTCAGCATGAGCCTGAAATGAGCATTTCTTCATAAGAAAAATCCCCACAGAACCCTTTTAATCTGTAGCTGCCCTCTTACCACCACAGCACGTGTGATCACCTCCAAACACGCTCCCAAACCGATTACCTTGATTGATTCAAGGAATTGTTAGGAATCAAGTTATACACTTGTGCAGACAACAAAACCACATACAAGTAATCAAATAAGTGCCTGAGCAAACAAAGGTATTTTGCATTTCCAAGATAATTCACGGAAGCTCTGGGGTTCCTTCAGAGGAACATGTTTAGGCTCATCCGAGACCAAACCAACCACCACCGAGCCAGTACAGAACCTCATCTTCCAGCATTTCTTTGTATCCTGAGAAATCTTCGGGTTCTAGCAATTCATTTCATTCTTTTTGAACACTTCCTTGGTAACCCATCTTTACTCGGCTCAGTGAGTACTTTACACATTCTCATTTGCTCAGCCCTGGATAAATATTTAAAACAAGGGAGATGGCAAGAATCCCTTATCGGTTTCGTTAGCCATAACAAACAGCACACGAGGCATCACCAGTTCAAACACAACGTAACCGAGGCTGCTACAACATGAATGCCAAAGCGGAGAACCAGTCTCACCAATTACACCAGAAAATACAACCCCCACCACCTTTGCCATGCTGCAACATTCTCCCACTGCTGCTTGGTTCCCAGTGAGAAACCTGAGCTTCGACGAGCAAGCATGCACTGAAGAGTTCCGTCTAACACCATAATGCTGGTATTCAGCACACCTGAGTATTTTAAATTATTACACTCCAAACACACACAAAAAAAAACCCCAAGTGTTTTTAAAGTATTTTTCCTATTTTGTATAACTGATTTTTCCATGTGTTGACTCAGATGTTGGCACCTACGACAATACACAAGATGTAAAACTGACCAGGCTGGATCAGATCAAGGGTTTACTCTGCCAAACACAAGGTCAAAGCACCAGGTTTCGGAAACACGACAACACACAGTGAGTGCTTCCCTTTCCTCTAAGCCCCTAACTTCTGGCACAGGCACGATCAGTTTGCTTGTTTTCTCCTACAGGAGCCTCCTGACTCGAGCTCGCTTCTCTTGCGGCGTACTTACACAATATGCTGACCTCCAAAGGCGACACGTTGTGCAATTAAGCTCTATACCCTTTAATTACTCTTTGGGGATGCTTCCTGAAGCAGTCCATGGATACACAGAGGTCTGCAGTCGAAAGGCCGAAAGCTGCTTTGAGGGATTCCTTGAGTCAGTCACAAGCACCACAATGTTCAGAGCCCTAAAAAGCCTTCTCCCCCACCAATCTCATTAACCCCTTCCATGCCCAGCTCTACATTTGGCCTCCACGACACCCTGCAGTGGAGGGCACTGCGATTTAATCAGGCACAACGAGAAACACCCCTCCATGCTGCTTTATCTCAAACTGGGACGTATTCCATGTAAAAACTGGTCCCCATCCGACTCCTGATTTACAGGTTTGAATTGTACACCCTTCCCTCAGTTCTCTTTTCCAAACTTAGGAAGCCAGCCTAAGCAGTCCTCTTTCAGAGAAAAGTCAGTCCACAGCCCAGCCTGACACGGCACTACTCAAACAGAAGTACACCACCCATCTGTAAACACCAACAATACCTTCTGGTATGGCTTTGATTCCTTTCTTACCACTTACGATTTTTTTCTACAGTTTTGATCACTGCAGGGTACCGAGATTCTATTTTTGATTTACTGGTAGCCATCTGACATTCTCTTTTGCGAGAGGTAGTACCAGTGGATTTGTAAAACAATCCCATGCATTTCCTTACCTACACTTATTGCTTAAAAAAGAAACCCTATAGTCCACCAAAAATGTTGTATTTTCACAACTAAACTTTGGTTTAACCATCAAACAGCAAATTCTAGATGTAACCCAACGATTTCTTTATCCAAAGTAACTCAAGCTGATTTAAAACACCGATAAAAGACTTGGCATGTTCTCCTCATCCTCTTCTGTCACTCAGGTGACAACAGCCACGGTGCAAATTGTTTATTCTGAACCATCCTTGGAAGCATTTCATTTGTCATCTATTGGCAACTCTCAGCAGCACACTGATCTAATAACCGACAGCTTCTCGAAGGCATCGCTGCACTTACGGGTCTCGGGGAAGGCTGTCAAAAATGAAGAACAAGCTACTAACGGAAAGGGGCCGAGGCAGCCAGCAAGATCTGGAAAACCAACAGCAACAACAACAAGACGACCCATGAGAGAAGCAGATATGATAAGGTTTGAATTCTGCTCAATTAGGAGCAAGGGTACTAATTAGGAAAGGTGCTATACGGTGCAGTGAGACAAGAGGCATGGACAGAAGAGCTCCAAAATTGTATCTACTTGTATTCTCTGGTTTTGTGACTTCTTAATATCCAGCCCTTCATTTCAGAAGGGGATCATATGAAAACAGAGGTATTCCAGGGAGATAGAAAGCATCAGTACCTCATTTGCCTCCAGCAGACTCCCCTGCATTTCTGTCATCACCTTTGTCTGATGAAAGTTGCGTGTCCACGCCAAAGTGACAAAAGGAACAAAGGGAGAAAACAAAAGGAAGAAATGAGACTCAACTACACACAGAACAACAGGTAATAAGGTCACATGAACTTGCCGGGTACAGCAAAAGGATGAGACCAACGGCGGAGCAAGCATCCAGAAAGACCAGAGGATGGACTATACCACAGGCAGAGACAAGAGAATGTCAGATCGAGACCAAAAGAGTTTATCACAAGCTGCTGGAAACTCTAGCAGAGATGACACGTGCAGGATGAGCTCTAGCACCTCAGTACCTCAGACACGAGGGTGGGATGTTTAAAATCACTGTTAATGACAAAAGGTTCCTGCACAGCCTTGATTCAAGAGTTCTTCCTCCAAATTTTGAGAAGATGAACTACTATTTTCCAAAACCTATTTCTGCATCGCACTGTAACCTCCTCCAAGGAAGCGATTAGATTAATAAGAAACTTTGAAGGCAGACGAAAGAGGCACCACACAGCAGACTCACAGAGTGGGAACTGATCTACTGGGCTATCAACCTTTCCAAGAGCCTTGCAGCCAACTTTCTGAACAAATTTTAAGATCTCTACACAGCTGAACTCCTTCCTATTTTTTGTTCAGCTGCACCAGCTGATCTTAAAAGACTCAAGCCACTAAACCAGCCTGTGGAGAAGGAAAAGAGATGACCTCTTATTTTATGGGATAACCCCATCTCCTGGAAAGAGTCTCATCAGACGAGGGCTGCCAATACACAGGGATTTCATATTCAACCAGCAAGAATCTGAGACAGTATTAAGAGTATAAAGGATCACTTTCTAGCAATTGCACAGCAAACGTGCAAAAGAGGAAAGACCTCAGACAGGATCAAGCACTTTACACCTCCCTGAAGAGTGCAAGCAGGAGGAGGAGGAAAGCTCTTCCACAAGACCAATGTAGACCAACAGTACAAGGGCCTCCCTTCTCCCACAGACCCCTAGGGCCTTCTCCAGGTAGTCCTCAGTTACAGGAATGAGGGTGGTCATCACAACGCTTCCGATTTCTGAGAAAAATCTACTGAGGCACATTGTGGTTTTGCAGCCATAAGAGTGCAGGAGATTTGGGGCCGAAACCCAGATTTTACCTATAAGCCAAGTCACTTCCACACATCGACTCCCTTCTTATCAATAAGAATCACAGAAACCCCACACCTACCTTAATTCCATGACTCATAAGTAAGCCCAAGAGGATGAAGAGAAAAAGAACAGCAGGTGATTGGCAGGTTTTGTTCATAACTGCTAAATATTCCACCTTCTAAACCCGCAGTGAAGGCTTTCCTAACGCTGGCATTACAGAGCTGTTCGGCTACAATGCACCACAAAAAACCCCATGCTGCTTCCCAAGGGAGGAGTGAACAATGCGCAAGTGAAATGGGGAGAGACAGCTGCTGAACATACAATAAAAGCAGGTTAAAAGCACCTACGTTTAAAGGCAGCTTGTTAATATCTCACTTCTGTGCTTGTACAGCGAGGAGCTGTTAACTTCTTATGTGACAGCCTTAAAAATATCTGACTCATTTCTTCGAGGAGAAGTGAGCTGAGTACACCTCTCAAATAGAACAAACTACTCATCATGTCAGTTCTTCCATGAAATTCTCATTGGTTTTCTTTCGGGGTTTTTTTGAGTTAACTACTGATTCATTTTTCACATGGAAAATACAGCATGAATCTTGCTAGCTTCTAAATTACTCCAGAGTACCACCATCTTATGGTACTACCATACGTGCAGGGATGTTAAAAACAACTAAACATCAAATAAATCTGCTTCGGAGAGACTGGGGCCTGGAGGGACCTGCAGGACTACAGGTTTAGTAAAGTACATCAATATTTCTGTTTAAATATACTCTTAACACACAGCAACATTAAGTCTTGCTCAATTTCCCTTTTCTACCCAAGCCAGAGAAAGCGGTATTTAATGAACACTTCAAACACTGAACAGCTTAAGGTAAACAAAAAGATACCCAATCATCAAGAAAACAGCCTGACTGTGACAAAGTCAAACTCATTCAGAGTTCAGCGAGATTAGAAATGGAGTTTTCATTGGAAAGCGCTGAGCGGTGCCTCCCCAGCTGCATTATATCCCCCGTTTACAAGAAAACACTGACGAGGTGTGAAGAAGCAGGAACACACATTAGGAGACAAAACAGCATGTTCCATACTATGTAGTTACTTCAAAGGGAGTCAGAACTGTCTGGTATACAGAGTTGCAGGGCACTGATTAAGTGCCACTTCAGATATTAGTGTTACAAACAAATATCGAAAACAAAGATTAAGGCAGCCCTGCATTAGCAAACAGAGCTCTCAGCGCTTCCCTCCCTTCTGGAGTGAAAGAGGTCTTTCCTTGCGACGACGCTCAGTGTCTTGGAACAGAATAATTAAAATTTTGCAATGACCCAAATGAGTATGCTTGAGAAACAACAATATTTTAAATCACTCTACAGCAACTCTGTTGAGTACCACCCAAGCATACAAAGGTAGTTCACCTGTTTTCTCGAAAGCTTCAAGGACGCTTGTCTATGTAATATTACAAAACGAGAAGACACCTCTGCTACAAGCTTAAGGTATCCAGGTTAGGTATTAAGGTGTCTGAGGCATGTTCTTCAACCTTGCATCATGTTTAGCAAGCACCATAAATCTGACTGACAAAAATACTAAATAACATGAGCTTTCTTTAAAAAAAACAAGTAAATAAATTTGATACTGACAAACTTTCCTAAAAGGCTCACCAAGGCACAGATCTTCCAAAGTCACCTGCCCACACGCAGCAGGATTCCAGTCTTTAGATTGGATCACAGTACGCACCACCCTACAGGTACAGATCAACGGCCAAACCCAACCACAGTCAGAATGGCTACTAACTGTACCGCACAGCTTCAGTTTTATTACGAGAAATGTTGTTCCCACTTTATAAACTTTGAGATACAGGTCAGCATCTCAAAGAATGGAGCTTTCACTCCAAGAAGCGCGCATCAATCGAAAAACCTATCCAACGTGGATACTAGCAAATAGGGAAAATCACTTTACCTCCTCGCTCTTTGACTTGTGAAGAACAAATCCTTTTTTCCACTGCCCATCAGCACCCTCGTTTGGTTTACGGATGTTGAACTCGACTTTTGCACGATCCTTACTTTGAATAGCTTTCCACTCGTCCAGGGTCATCTCCTTAGGACCTTCTTCCTTAACTTCTTCAACCTCATTCTCTCTGTAGTAAATTCATGGATGTTATAATCATGACTTAGAACTCGCATTCTAGATGCAACAAATTCAAAATCAGTTGTTAATGAGCACCAGATTATTAAAGTTTCACCAGCACCTAGTAGTTCAGAGGTGTATATACAACACCCCTCAACTCCATCACTCAGAAAGCACACGTGAAAACTCATCCCCTTTAGCCAGTGTAAAAAAAAAATTAAAAAAATCACAGCCAGACACTTTTAAGCAACCAAACGGTGAGCAGAGCACAGAAAAATGTTAAAATTAACACTGACCCATGCCATCTATTCTCCATATTCATGAGAATTTTCTTTACACATATGAAAGCCTAACTTCTGCAACAGATTTGTTTGGAGCTTTTTCCCCCATCTTTATGAATGCCTCTCTCCCGAAGGTTCAAGTTAAGGCAGTGAGAGGGCTTGTTCTTAACACAATTTTCAGGATTGCTAGTTTTTTAAAAACCAGAATTTAATCAGCTTTGGATAGTCAGTAACACATCCTACGGTTCTGCTGAAACATTTAGGTTAGAGACACCCACAAAACTAGCCAACCTGAAAACCAAGCCATGTAAAGATGCTTTCCTGTAAAGGTAACTGATGGACCACAACAGATGCGTTACGCTTCAAACTGAGAAGAACACACATTTTCTGCAGATTTGAGGAAGAAGAAAAACTGTACAAACAGCTGACAGCATTCTGCAGGTAACTGATCTCCACACAGATGGGTCAGTAACTGGCCAAGCACCAGGACACTGCTACTAATAAAGATCTGGAAATACGGCAGTCACAGCAAATTTAACATATCTGATTTCCAATTTCCAATATATTTAATCTTTTTAAGGACTAAGCTAGCTTGCATTTTCTGACCAACGCTCAAGCTGTAATTCCTTAAAAATTCTTATTCTACTTCTGTGCATAAGATGACCTTAACCTTGGACCACCATGACCTTGGAGAAGCCTTTTTTTTAGTTAAACTAAATCCATTCCTTACTCTCTACGCAATAGTTGTACCCTCTACTAACCAAAGTTATTAATGAGGAGATCGAGCTACAGCAAACTCCACATTATAAGTCTCAGGCAAACAAGTACTTCAAAATTCTACCTTATTGGTCATTTTCTTTTGAATTCATCATAAAGCACATTCCTCACTGAAATGTTTTAGTGTACTATGCTACCACAAAAAGATTGTATCCCATTTCACATTTCGCTACTGCTCATTCTGCTTCTCTAGTTACTCCTTCATTCATCCAGTCCCTGGTTTCTTCTGTAACAGTGTACAAGCGGAACGAGAAGCAAGTTAACTTTCAGAACTGCCTGTATGCACAGAAGCTGGAGAAGGAGATACAACCTTTGTTCTACAGGCTACTCACACAGTCTCAACAGTTGTTCTAAAAAATTAATTTTAAAAAAAAGTTGCCTTCCACTGGCAGAAGAACATTTTGTCCCCTTTGCTTGGCTGTTGTACCTCATTATGAGCACAGATGCTTTTGGATTTGGGACTTAGGAGCTGCAATTCTGAGACCCTAAGCGTATTAGAACTGATGATTAATAATTAAATCTGAAAGTGACCTAAGAGCCTGCATGACACTAAAGAACAGTTCATTTTTTAGATACACAGATAACCATTTTTAGACAAGCAGTTTCTAAAGAGATAGTCCTCAGCAGCATTGTGGATAATTTCAGATCCACTGCAGCAAACACAATTCCAGTTTGGCAAAACAGAAGTACGAATAAATATCAGAGATTAAGGGCAAAGCAATACTACCTTTGAAACAATCAGAGAACATTAAGAGGGGTGGTACTCACTTATTTTCAGAATCAGCAGGCGGATGTTCCTCTCCCTCTGGCGTTTCCTCAGTTACAGCTGACTGATCCAATTCACTGCAATTACATAATGGTTGGAATTTTGGGTTTTTAAGAGTTCATCCCGATTTAAGGCTACGTAAGGTGAACTACTAAGTTCTACAGTGGATTTACACAACCCACTCTTCCTTAGAACTATTTCATTAAGAATTGGTGCTCTCTGTGCCTTTTAAATTCTACACCTTCCACCTTCCCAACAGTTTTCCCCCACTATTACCCCTTCTGAAAGCCTCCCGCTCTACCTCGACACAAAATTAATCTGGGCATTAAAAATACTGCTTTTTATCTCACACTTGTAAAAAAGCGTGCTTAATCTGACCAAATTTGTTTAAATTTGTGCTATTTTTAGTAAAAGAATTGTTCAAAAAACAGCACAAGACCCCCTCCCCTTTTCAAACTTCCCAAAACTCCGGTTTTAACAGTGAAGCCAGCTCTTACATTATAAGAAATCACTAATCTTCCAAGTTCTGATTTCATAGTGTAGCAAAAATTATCAAAATCAAAGGCAAAAAAAAAAAGCAGCTAAATCTTGACTTTTTGCAAGCCGTAAGAATCAGGATTTATTAACATTCAGCTAATAGTTTTCTGAGCAATTACGGATTACTAACGTTAGCTCGTCTTTGACGGTTCCCCAGTTGTGTGATCCGCTGCCACCACGCTTGTCCTCATGCTTTAGGCCGCTGAAATGTGAATGTGAAACAGAACTAACAAAACTGAGTTAACATCATAGTGTCCAGACACAGAAATTCAAAGGCAAATAGATTTTAAAACGCGTATTAATTGTAAAGAATAGCCAAAAAACAATAGAAAAAGTTAAAGACTTACGATCTATCGCTGCCACTATGCCTGTCAAATTCACGTTTGCCACGAGAGTCAAAACCATCTCCTCGGCCCATTCCGCGGCCGCGGCCACGTCCTCTTCCAAGTCCACCACGTCCACGGATAGGTCGGTCAAGAATGGGTCTAGCATGGAACAGCCAAGCTTGAATAGTTCACCTCCCAAAATTCACAGCACGGCTAAGTTTTCTTTTTCTCTTTTGGGAATTTTATTTATTTACTTTTCCTTTAATAATTACTGTTTGTAACTGCACTGAGGCTCTAATTTCCATTGTTACACTGAAAAAACCCAAATGTATAAAGCCTGCATTTTAGATCTGGAAACAAATGCTCAGAAGGATTACTGTTCATTTCATCTTCTGGCACTAAATCCCAAAATTTAGTGCTTGTATTGTGTTACATCACTAGCTGACAATACAATTTCAATTTGACTCATGTTCATCCAACCTAGTTTTAAAAAGATATTAACTTTGGCTACTAAAATTTTAATATTTGAATATTACTTTAATGTAGCAACACTTGAATTCCGTATCCCACATAATACTCGAGACGCTTTCAAACTTGCCTAGACACACCACAGCTTCAGCACTTCCACACCTGAAGTCACTGCAGCCAAGGTGTCAACACCTCCACGGACAAACTTTATTGGCTTAAGTCAGCTGTACGGACTCAAGTAATAGCTGTAAGGGCAAACAAATCTCATCCTGCAGGCAACAGCTACACCTGAGTTCCTTTCCTGACCTGCCTCCTATAGATTTAGAGAGATATGGTGGATATCTTAATGATTTAAACCATATTTTCAGTTCAACCAACGGAACTGTTCATGTTAGATCACTTCCAGTCTAAAACTTGAGTCAAGTTTGCAAACAAAACCATGGAAAAAGGAAAGTCTTACAGCCTGCGTGACACATGCTCTTCTTTTAATCAATTTAATTTGGATTCAATCAGCTTGTTTGTTTTTTAATTTAGTAGCAGAAGACAGGACAGCCTCTGGGAAAGTTGTCAGGCAAGGCAAAATTCTTACTTGTCAACAGAAAATTCTCCTCCTTCGCCTTTCTCATCGGCAGGTTTGTCAAAGCGGCGCTCACGAGGAGGTCGTCTCTCCGGTCTCCTGTCAATGGGCTTGCCTTCACCCTGCTGTTGCTGCTGCTGCTGCTGATCAGGCCTCCTGCCAATACGTCTTATCCCTGAAAGATTAGGTGAAACACATCAACGGAACGTGGAGCTGCTCCGGGACAGATACCGACTCTAACACCGTACAACAATATCGAAGGTAAGCTGGAGTTGAGGTTTTTCTTCTAGCTTTGTGACTAGATAATCTGAGAAACCGTATCTGTATAAAACACTCACTGTAGATCACCTGACTCTGCTTATTTTTTACGGAGCATTTCAATCAAATTGTATTTTGTACAAGCACAAACTCTCACAATACTGCAGGAAACAGCACCTGTCAGACCACACAATGTGCCAGCAATCCGTGTTAAAACGACAGGGTCAGCTTTCAATGAAGGACCAAGATAAGCTATTTTATTCTTCCCCCCTATGAAAGGTACTTTGCAAGTAAAACAAGTGGGGTTTATTTTGATGCGCACCAAAATGATGTCACGCTGGACCCACGTGCCTATGACAGCCACCCTGCTTCATCCTGGTGTCCTCTTCTTGCAAACTTTTCTGGCCAGCAGCAGGATGCCAGGCAGGGCCACCCTCACCCGGCAGGGACTGGTCAGTGAGTAAATGAGGTGTTCATCCACACCAGCCCTCGCAGCCCGACACACACTCCTGGACAGAGACTCACCTCTTTGTGCACTCACTTAAAATAGCTCCAGAAGACACTGTGCCACTGAACTGACTAGCCACCTTCCCTCCCTCTCTGGGCCTTCTCAAAGTTCTTTTAAATAATAACTCCCCATGGGCATTATCTTCTTCACTGAGGCATCCAAAGGGTATTCAACACATGGGTTTTTTCCACGTACCTGAAAGGCTCACTTAACTTATACCATTTTCTTGCCAAAGTGTTTAGGGAAAAAACACCAAGCCAACCACCACGGCTGGCTTGAGAATCGTCAACTCTCTTTTACATTAAAGGCTGCCAGTTTCTACATTTTAAATTTTTTTCAAGAAATAAGTTCCTGCCTAACAAGCAATGTCATATTTGGGTGGGGCAAAAGAAGTTCCAGTTGTAATGATATCCAAGCCAACACGCCCAAATGAACAATGTCTTCCTTAGCTTCCAAGCTGTACTTAGCATGAAGTTTGCATGACATATATTGCTCGCTAAGCAATGCTTGTTCCCCGAGGAAACACAGGGGTTAAACTCGCTGAGATCTCCTTTGAAAAGGACTCTCCAACTAGGGACGACCATTTCATTTGAAGAGGTGAAGCTCAGCGAGGAAAGCGAACAGGCCAGCAGCACGCGGGAGCTATGCTGTAGAACTGGAATGAATAATCCACGGCTTTTGAATTTCGAGTTCTACACCCTGCGCTCAGAAAAACCTGGTTGCTGGTGAAGCCTAACCAAAAAGACGAGTTATTTCTTAGTATCACAAAGCTTTGAACTGGTAATTCACCAGTCAAACGGCCTGCACTCTTACAGAGCACTGGAACAGTTTTAAACTGCAATACGTTCACACAGCGAACAACTCCTGTCGAGACCATGGCACCAAACACCTTCAGAACGTTAGAACTGCCGCCCCACACAAAAAATAGACATTTTCAAGCTGCCAAGTGACTTTGTTTACTACAGTGCCCCACACACACGTCTACAAAAGCAGGCCTCACTTTCTCTGTTTCATTACTATAATCAGCCACAAAATACTTTTTTCATAGCGAAGCTTCTTCTTGAAAATGAATGTGAAAACCAGGTGGTAAACATGGACTGCTAGCCCTCCCAAAACCCACCTGTGTTCTCTTGTGTTGGCCGAAGACACTCCCCAAGTTTCAGGTTTGCCCCACGAGGGACAAGCCCATAATTCTGTATCTGACCAGTACTTCCAGAGGACACCAGCTCAGAAAATTGCCACTCGGGACAAATACTGCATTCCTCCCAGGGAAAACACTCTCAAGGGTTACAAAAGATCCGTAAGCAAGGAGTACTGTAACGCAGTACCTAACTCCTGCTTTTCACAAGGTGGAACGTTTTGGAGGCCCACTTTCTATAAAAACTACTACATTAAAACTTTCTCTGTCTTAGAAAAGCCTAAAACGTGGTGGAGAATCATTTCACAACACGCACTGCAGTAAATGCTGAAGCGTGAAGATGCTCTCCCGTAGCACTGTGCTCTCCTGAACAGGCCGGCTTTTGAAAAGATCCTTTAGAGTTAAAACTGCAGTTGGGAAGTTATTTCCTCACCCACACCTCAACTGCTGTCACCACACTTTCATGCATTTCACGGATTCCAGTGTAATCAGGGTTCTGACCAGCTCCACATGAGCTGATGTTTACCGTGGAACCGCTGCCTGCCATGGGACATGTGCGCACGGGATCTGTCCCTTCTCATGCGGAGCTGTGTCCTACTAATTGCTTCGCCCGCAGCACATTCATTTTACCTATTTATACTTATTTCTTTTTTTTGTTGTTTTTCAACAAAACAAAGTTTCCTGCGCAGGCTGTCTTGCGGGACAAACAGAGCTGAGAATTCACACAACCTATTATTAAAATACAGACGTGACTCCTGTCAACACCGCTCCCTAGAAAAATGACCCAAGTGGATTCTGAAAAGCCCAGGGACCGCCAGATGTCCTGTCACACCGCCCCAAACGCGATTTCAGCTCAGGACGCCTCGCTGCGATGCTCTCTTTCACCTTCTCCTCCTCCCTGCCCCACCACAAAAAACCTTTCGGCCCAGCGGCAGCACCGGGGCACCCCCGGCTCTCCCAACCCCCTTTCCAGCGGCCCGGGCCGTGGGGACACCCCACCCGCTCCCCCCGGACCTCCAGCAGCCGGGCGCCGCCGTTCCCGGGCCCCACGGACGGACAGCAGGTGCCCCGGGCGGCCCCGCCATGCTTCCCCCCACGTGGGTGCGCGGCCGCCGCCGCCCTCCCGCCGCTGCTGAGGGCTCGGCCCCGCTCGGGGCCTCCCGCCGCCTTCCCGCCGCCGCGGCCTCCATTGTGCGCGGCGGGACGCGGGTCCGAGGGGCGGCCCCTCGGCGGGGCCGGGCCCTGCAGCGCCGCGGAGCTCGGTTCCCTCCCCCCGCCGCAGCCCCCCGGTCCCTCCGCTCACCCTCCTTCCGCAGCGGAGCGCCGGGCTGGCCGCTGCCCTCCTCCCGGCGGTCGCCAGGGCCCCCGGCGGAGGCGGCGAAGGGCGGCAGCGGGTTCTTGCGCTCCTTCTGGGACTCCCTGCGCAGCTGCTTGGCCGCGCTGCCGGGCCCGCCGCCGCCAGCTCCCGCCTGACCCGGGCCGCCGCCGCCGGCCCCGCCCGAGGAGTTGGTCTGGGCGCCCGCCGGGCCTCCGCGGGCCCCGCCGCCCCCCTGGCTCCCGCCGCCGCCGCCGCTCTCTTTCCTCCGGGTCTCGGCCGCCCTCAGCACCTCGAAGGGGTCGGACTCGTCATCAAAGAGCTGGTCAAAGCGGTTGGTGACGACGCAGCCGAAACCCTCCTGCAGGTGTCCCGGCATGATGGGCCCCCGTCGGCGGGATCCTCCTCCGATGCTGCCGGGCCCCCCTGCGCCCTACTCGCTGCCGCACAAGATGGCCGGCCCCGAACAGACCCGCTTCTCTTCCGGCGGCGGCCACATCCGGGCACCTCACCCCGCGCGGGGCACGACGGGAAGGGCAGGCGGCACGCTCCCGCCGCCGCCCGCCGCCGCCCGCCGTACTACACCTCCCGGCATGCCCCGCGCCGCCATTGTGTGGGGCGGGCGGGGCGCGCGGCCTCCCGCCGACGGTGCCGCCGCCATCGCCGCTGCCTCAGGCGGGGCCGGGCGGGGTCGCGCTGGGCGCGGGTGGGCCCGGTGGCTTCTCACAGGCTCCGGCGGCCCCCTCAGAGGTTCCGGTGGCCCCTCACAGACACTGACAGCCCCTCACGGACCCCCGGCGGCCCCTCACGGATCCCAATAGCCCCTCACAGACCCAAACGGCCTCTCACAGACACTGACAGCCCCTCACGGACCCCTGGCGGCCTCTCACGGATGCTGGTGGCCCCTCACAGACCTCCAACGGCCCCTCACGGACCCCCAACAGCCCCTCAAAGACCCCCAACAGCCTTTCACAGACACTGACAGCCCCTCACAGACCGCAATAGCCCCTCACGCACCCCGGTCGCCCCTCACAGACTCCAGTGGTCCCTTACGGACCCCGGTCGCCCCTCACAGACCCCCAATGGCCCCTCACGGACCCTGGTGGCCCTTCACAGACCTCAGTGGCCCCTCAAGGGCCTCTGCAGCCCTTCACAGGCCCCAACAGCCCCTCATGGACCCCGGACCTGGCCACCTGAGGGGGCTCGGGTTCATCCTTGACCCAAGGCCCTGAGGGTAACCCAGGGGTGCCAAGGGCCTGGGAAGGGGTTTGGTGGCGGCAGTGACATCAGTGGTGACGCCATGAGCGTCGAGGCGTGTGTGTCCGGCAGCAGGAATCATTCGCCTCAGAACCCCGCTCGGAGCAGCCCAGCGGCTCTCCCTGAGTGGAGAACCTGGTCATCTCAGGGGTGTGTTGGGGGGAAAGGGGGAAAACATCCACAGAATTTTTTTTTTCTTTTTAACAAATTCTGCTGTCAAGAGTGGAACAAACTTCCAGGGTACATGTACAGCTTATTTAAGGATTAAGTAATTCAGGCTGGCTGCAACTAAGTTACAATATTTAATTAGCTGTTAAAACACTTTTAAGAGCTCACTGATATGCTTGAGTGAAAGCATGACCCCATCAAGGAGTCATGCTCCATCCTAGCATATGTAAATTTCACCAGCATATGAAACTACTGAACATCTCGCTCTGTCCTCCTTCACCGTCTTGTTGCCTTATAAAAACAGGTTAGAAAAGTCTGAAGAGCATGGAATCAGAGACAGGCAGCTTGGATTCCCAGCCCAGACCTTCGCACGCAGCCGTGGGACAGACACGTGAGCCAGCGCTGCGCTCGGACTCTGACGGGTTTGTCCTGCGCGATGGTTGTTGCTGGACCCACCGTCAGATCCATCACAGGCTCGGGGAGAAACACCCCATCGGTTGTACGTTGAGGGACAGAAAGGTGATCGTGCCACGGTGTTTAATTTGAAAGTACCCCGCACAGGAGGGCTGGACACAGTCCTGTCCAGAGATCGAGTTAACGCAGGGACACTTGCTCTGCTGAAGATCCAGAGCGCTTTTGCATTCAAAACCTTGAATCTGACACCTCTTGTTACTATTAAATTGCTTTTTAAAGCATGACACTGAGATAAATGTGGCATTGAAGGCAGCTTCAGTAATTAACAGCTGTTTAAGAGATTTGCTGCTATAAATAATTAAAGTTACTGTTTCAAAACCTGACAGATTTACCTTGATCTTAGACATATAATAAAATTTCCTCTCATTAACATTTGTGCTCGTCTAATTAGCAGATAAACACAATTAGAAGACAATATCAAGTGAAGATGGCAAATATTTGCCGTATTAATTAGTCTTTATAGTTCTGGTTGTAGCCAGTGGGAATTATACGCAGCGATTAAAGTGTGTTTAACTGGCACAGATTGGACACATCCTTCTAAAACACTGTTTCCTATGCTCACAGTTCGTATCTTTAATTCATCGGAACCTTTTGGTACCTGCTAGTATAATTAAGTTTATCCTCAGCGAGGATAATATTTCTAATATTTGCCTTGCCTAGTCCAACGAGTTAGACCACTTTAAATAATTGCTTTAAAAATACATCTCATTACATTTGCTCAGTTCTTCAACGTGCATTGCTCACAAATTGGAGACTCCACAAACCAACTGGTTTTGAAAAGTAAGCCCACAGTTTAGTTTCTTCTAGATCAGCTGAAAATTATTTTCGTTGCATTTATTGTTCTTCATCAGCTTTCCCTGCAGTACCGCAGCCACCTCTCTTCTGCTTTTGGGGGGCCCTTGGGGAAGCCCCCCCACAGTCCCACTGCTAGCTCTGAGGGGGGTTGAAGCACTGCATCGCCTGCACGAGCAGCTCACCCTGTTCTTGAGAGATCGTGAAATAATCACCATAAATTATATCCTCACAACTCAAAATATTCTCTTCAAGGGAGCCTTTTGCCCTCGGGATGAATCGAATGTCACCCAGCAACACATAATTAAAACTCGTCGTGTTTACACGGCAGATGTTCGCAGGAAAATCCTCGAACCCGTTGCAGCCTCCTGCCCCGTCACATGCACCAGGGCCGCGTTGCACCACATATATTTTATGAACAAAATATGAATGCTTCTCACTCGGAGCTCTGCACGCTGCTTGCCAGATGGCATGGGCGGCTTCTTGTTTGTAAGAGGGCATTTGTTCACGGAAAGGGACTTCTCAGTCGCCTGTCTTTGGGGCTTGGGATTTTTCACTCCAAGAGAAGTTGGGTTTTTTTTCTTTTTTTGGTTTGGCAAAGACTGTGCACATCCAGCTCCCCTCATGATGTGAATGCAGTCCCCAACAACCAGATTTATTCATTCTGTGCAGCAAGAACTGGGAGTTGCCGGGTGCAGGATAGGAAGCTCCAGCTCTTCTCGGGACCATCGCACGCTCTGGCACACACGTCGGCGTTTGCAGTAACGAGGCCCAATAATTAGCCGCACAGGTCAAAAGTCCAAATGACAGTGTTGCCTGCCAACTATAATCCACAGTTGCCAGGCACCTCTGGGCAACATTCCAATTCATAACATTCAAAAAAGGATTTTTAAATTTTTGAACTAGCAGGGAGCCTTTACACCAAGGGAGAGTCCTAGCGCTGCACCCATGCAAGCGTTGTACCTCCCCTCGTCACGCAGAGGACCAACATGGTCAGGACAGGAGAAGTTACCTGGTTTTAAGCCTTATTTGAAAAGCAAACTCATTAATTGACACATCTGAATTGATAACTTTTGCCTCACTCGACAGGCGCAGCCTTGCAACCTGAACGTTGGCATGGCAGCCCTTTCCTCCAGCCCGTTCCTCAGCAGGACCACAGCCAGCTTGTCTCTGGGGGGAAAAGAGGAGAAAATATTCAAGTCAAACCAATGACTTCGTGAGCAGCAGAGCCAAAAAGCCTGGGGAGCTGCAGGTATGTCCCACCACGTTCATCCATACCTTGTAGAGTCTGGAAGGGCTGAGGAAAAAATTGCTCAGCAAAGAAAACACCTTGCCCAGGTTGGTTTGGGCTGTGATGCTGCAGACAAGCGAGGCTGGTGTCCGCTCTCCCGTGGGGCTGGCAGGGGCAGCATCCTGGCCTCGGTGCAGGGCGGCTCAGGAGAACCACAGCCAAGCCCTCCCGTGCATTGCTTTGGGGAGAAGCAGCCAGAACCACTTTTCACACTGCAGATTGCTGGCAAAGCTCTGCGTTGTGCTGGGACAGCGTGTGCCCGGCTCCTGGCTAGCACGGCTGCTGCGCCGGGGCATCGCACCTCCTCACGTCCCTTACCGTGCTGGGTAAGGACAGAGATCGCTCTGCGGCCGGCTGAGGGAAGGACAGATGGCAAGGGCTGGGGCTTTGCTACTCTGAAAATCAGCAAAATTTCCTGCCAGAGAAGCATTTGTGCACGCTGGGTGATGCTGAACTGCGATCGATCCTGGAGATCTGAACCGCAGACCACCATCGCCTGGTAATTAAATAGCCAAGGACTATTAACTCAGCACTTCTGCTACTAATCAAGAACATCACTTTTATATTACTGCTTCCAAATCACGGAAATCCCACCTGTCGGTCTCAGGACACTCATCTCATTAACGCTGCTTGCTGATGCGGTCGTTGGATGCTAACAGACAGCGAGGGGGTGATTCCAACATGCACAGAGGACTTCCAGGAGCCGGTGTTAAAGACTGGGCAGGCTGCTGCCGTTCTGCAGAGAGACCTGCGTTATCATTTCACACTGGAGTAAAACCAACGTTTCCACCACCCAGAGCAGACGCTTGCTGGTGCTATTTCTGGCGGGGACACACAACGCTCCTTGGCCGCAGCCGGCCTATAGATAACCCACCTAAGGAGCCGCTCCTGCCCGGCTTACCAAAAGAGGCACGGCGTGCTTTCTGACACGCTACACTCTTCTGCTGTTCTCAAGCTTTGCCAACAGCTGTCGGCCGCCTGCTTATTAAGCAAGAATAGGAAATGCAGCAAGCTTAGGGCAGGGTGAGAAGAATCCGTTTGGGTCCTTGCTCCATACCCAAGACATGTTTTTCCTAATTTTTAACTGAAGAAACTTTATAAATCTGTTTTGCTGTTTTTCTCCAGATGCATGTGTTATTTTGCTGTCCAAATATACAATATATGGACAAAGAGGTTGCTTGGGGTTTTGGGTTTGGTTTTTTTGTTTCGTTTTGTTGGGTTTTTTTTGAGATGGATCTTTTCCTAGGCTATACAAAATAGTTTGTTTTACAGAAAACGTTTGCTTCTGAATAAAGTCAAGTGTGGCCATGACTTCTGACAAGTAAGAAAAGAAACTTCAGGTATCAAAGAATCATTGTGTGCCACAGAAAAACCAAGCAACTTCTTGTTCAGTTTGTTCTGGTGATTCTTTTAATTGGATTTATGATTTGCTGAAGGTACTGACCGTCCAAACCGAGATGCTCTACAGCCATCGCGTGGCTTTAGCAGAAAGTGAAGTGTGACAAGTGACCGACTCCTGGCGCTTTTTATAAAAAGCATCTCAGTGCTGGGGACTCTGGAGCAGCAGACAGTGGAAGACAGCAAGCAGACTAAAACTGTAACTTCTGCAATTACTTTGCATTACTAATACAATAATAATCACATTTTTGCATTACTAGTTATTACAGCATTACTAATATACTAATAAAGAACATGGCATTAGCTAAGCGGTGCCTAACGCTTGCCAGTGCTGTCTCATCGCAGTGAACGCAGCAGGTAGCAAGAACACAGAGCACT
>WKFP01014761.1:56686-78361 GCA_011057875.1 Pterocles orientalis | reverse complement strand
TTGCACGTAAGCACAGAAGAAGCAGTACAATTTTCCATCGGCTTCTACGGTGGTAAAGAGGCTCGCTCTACAAATCCACGATCTCTCCGCGTATATCAAGAGCGCGTACATGAATCAATACAGAAATGAGAAATAACGCAAGGCAGGAGATTACAAGTGGCAAAGAAATTCTGCAAATACCTTCACAGGAAAGCAGAGTTAAGGCAGATCCCAACTTCAACCTTTGAACCATCGGCTACAGGGCAAGGCACCTGGCGCCAGCGGCAGTCAGTATCATTTTCAATCCCTTCAAAGTTTTCTGTCAACTTGTACAGACACACTGCTGAAGTTTTTATAGATACACCCGAGCACAGAGAAAGACTTTTTATTATGTATATATATAAAATCACTTACTTGATGGAAAGGCTCTCCGATTATATCTGCATAACCACAATCTGGATAGATTTTTGGGGTTTTTTTTTTCGCCCCCCCCTTTAAAAATTAATTTTAAAAAGAGCCAAATTCTGACTCCCTGCACAAAATACACCCGGGACGTGGAGCGAGGGACCCACGCCTCCGGCTCCGCACGCAGCCAGGGAGGGCACTATGATTCTTTTGACAGGGTTTTGTTTTTTTTTTTATATTAACACTGATTTTTAAATTTTTTTTTAATTAGAGAAGAAAATGCAAAGCAGCAGAACCCAAGGTGAAAATTCTGCTTTTTCAACTCCTCTAAAAAAAAGCAGGAAAATAAATCAACAGATCTGTGATTCTCGAGGCTTTAGGTTTTACACTTTAAAAACCTCCGTCAAGAGAAACCTGCCGAAGGAAGGCTGCAGGCACGGCTCCCTGGAGCTCACCGGCGGTTGCTACCATCGCTTTGCAAGGTGGCTTTTGAAACGTGTCTGTGCGTAAACACGCGCACGTACGCTACTAAAACGGGTACACCCCCCCCTCCCCGCATCCATCATTTCACAAAAATACAAACCCAAGGTTTCTACACCCTCGCCTCTGCTCTGCCAGCGAAACTCAGGCAACTTTGGTCTCGTTTGTGGAAGCTGAGAAGTGAAAGGGGGCCGTAGACGCCGAAACCCCCGGCTCGCCCTGCCCGTCCCACCGCAGGGACCCCATCCCCTTGGGCAAGAAAAAAGTGAATTCCATTGGAAACCTCGCTTCCTGATCAAGATAGGGCACAGAAGAAATGCTTTAGAAAGCTTAAGAAATGGTCGATACACTTGGGAAAAAGAACGGCCGCTCTCACGCGGTTACTAGCTGGTACCTTGCGGAGTTTTTGCCCGCGGCCCCGCCGGCGGCTGGCTCTGCCCGGGGGCTGCCGCTCGCCTATAGCAGAACGCAGGTCTTCTTGTCCTTGAAAGGGTTCTCGGAAGCGGGAATGCCCATCAGCAGCGGGTCTTTCTTGGCGTGTTCTTCACAGTAGAGCATCAGGTCTGCGGATGCTTTTGAGACCTGCAGAAGATGGAGGTGGGGGGAAAAAAAAAACAAACCAACCTGTAAAATGGTATTTCCCCGTAACTGGTAACGGGATAAAATGTGGCGAGAGCTGCTGATGGGTACAGAGTCCCTGCGTGGGACGGGAGCTGCTTGGGGATCAACACAACCCGTCTCCTGCAACAGATCTGCTGCCAGAGGCTCGCTCCGGCTGCATCTGCCGCGGGGACAAAAGGACAGAGCCTGGTGCCCTGCCAGGTACTCGGGGTTCGTTTGCGACACCGGGCAAAAGCACCGCTCGGCTCCTCCGCGGCTGCTGCAGGAGGCTGAAAAGAAACGGGAGGAGGTGTGAAATAACACTGGAGGTTTGTAAGAAGGAACACATACATGCTCTGTTATCGCCCTGCAGCTGGAAGGGGGAAAAAAAAAAAAAAAGAGAAGGAGGAGTGGAGAAGAACGAGCTCTCACCTTTATTCTTTCTATTGAGGCTTCTATTCTTAACTGCTGGACAGTCCTTCGGGCCTGAGCGATGTTGTTGGTCGTGCTCGCCGTTTTGCCAGACATTTTCAGCGACGCGGTGAAGTTCTGTTTGGAAAGACAGCGGGTGATTTTCCCAGAAGGTGGCACGGCATGTTAAACCGCTTTTACGCACAGAGGCAACCACGACACGCCGCAAAAAGTGCTTTTGTTAAAGTTTTTTTATTATTGTTTCGCACAACAGGACCAGTCAGCTGGGAAGCAGCTCAACAAATGATGCTCTGCAACCAAAACACCCTTCAGAATAAAAATGCATTGAGCTCTTGTGCACCCTGTGGCTTCGTGTGACAACTCTTCCCCACGTTAATAGGAAATTTGGGGTTACCGCCATGTGCAGGAGGGAGGAGAGCTGCCACCCGCCTGCCTGAACCCTGGGGATGAGGAGGGTCCCCTCCGCTCCCTCTCGTAGGCTCCAGGACCCTCCTTCTCCAGGTAAGAACGCGAAGCATCAATCCCAACGTGGGGCCGATGTTCGGATGGCGTCCGGCGAGACGGGAGGATGCTCTGCCGCGCGCTCACCCGCCCGGCTCGGCAGCAATCCCAGCACAGCTTTTGCAGCTCAAAACCCCCTGCTTGCAGCTCCTGCCAGTGACACGAGAGCAGGACGTGTCAGCGGTTCCTGGGGAGCCCAGCCCCTGCCAGGATGCTGTGTGCTTCCCCACCAGCTGGAACAAAAAATACGGCGTGCCCCTGATCCCACCAAAGAGCATCGCCTTCAAAAAAATATCCCTACAGGCATCGCAGCAGCAAAGAGCTTATTGCGAAATGATTCAGGTACCAGGAGTTCAAAGAGCAGCTGGTGTAGGACAGTCGTACCCTGGGCCACCGTCCTTTCGGTGCCAGTCCTCGCACGCAATCTCTAGCAGGACTGTGCACAAACCCTGCCCTTTGCTTCCCGCGGATCCGCGAGAATAATTGGCTCCGTGGTGCTGCGCTTAAATCATTTATTGCATCTCAGGGACCCGAGTCCAATGTACCCACACGTGACCTTCCCCCGCGCTGCAAACAGCGTTTTCTGGCCGGCTTCAGGTTTCTTGCTCCTCAGCCTGGGTAGCAGCGCTGTTTTTCCAGCCGTGCCTGCCCAGCTGCCCGGGAATTGCTTCATTTTCACCAAGCCCCCGTTCTGGCGCACGCTGACACCTCCAGGCTGCTCGGCAGGGCTCAGAGTTTCAACATTTTTTTCTCTCATTCTGCAGAAACCAGCCCTGGGATTGAAGTTCACGCCGGGTGCATGATGCCCACAGAGGGCGGCCAGATGCCCCCAGGTCCCTCTGACAGCAGCGGAGGCACCCATGGGTGCTTTCTGCTGCCCAGGGACCATGCACGGCTGGGAGCTGTGCACCCCCTGCACAGCATCCTCCGTGTTTTCCATCAGGAGAGATCCACTGACCCACACCGAGCGCGCCCAACTTCCCCTACAGCCCTGCAACATACCGGCGAGAAGCACCGCACACGGCGTGCGAACTGGTATTTCGGGCTTTAACTGGTATTTCGTGCTTTGCAGCTCCCGGCTGGCTTCTGCTGCTCTTCGAACATCCCAGCGGTGACTCACAAGCGAAGCTTTTCCCAGCTACATCCGTGCCTGGAATGGCAGAGCCCGGAGAGCAGGACCGCACTGCCCGCGGTGCTGCGGATGGGAGCCAATGCCGGCAGCGCTGCCGTGGGAGCAGCAGGGGGTATGCGGGGATCCTCGCCACGGGTTCGGGCTGAGGAATTGCCAGGCAGGCACGGGGGACATTGGTAATTCATACAGTCATCACAGAAGGGTTTGGGTGGGAAGGGACCTTAAAGCCCATCCAGTGCCACCCCCTGCCATGGGCAGGGACACCTCCCACTAGCCCAGGTTGCCCAAAGCCTCATCCAGCCTGGCCTTGAACCCCTCCAGGGATGGGGCATCCACAGCTTCTCTGGGCAACCTGGGCCACTGCCTCACCCCCTGCACACAGGGAAATATTTCTTCCCAAAATCTCTGATCTCAATCTCCCCTCTTTCAGCTTAACATCACCCCACAAACCCTGTTACGAGCCCAGATCCCCCACGGGACAGCCCAGCTCCTGCTAATCACGGAGCTCCAACACCCCACGGCAAGTTCTCCGGGTCTGCATCCTGAATTACTAATATCTGCAGCATCCAAATATTAAAATGCATTTTGATGGCACGTTTAGTGATTCAATCTGCCAATTACTCTAGAGGAGGAGTGCTGACTGACACGGCATAAACACATTTGCCTGGAAACTCTCGTAAATCTGTTCCTGGAGGTTTAACACTTTTGCTTTATTGCAGGGAAAGGGCAAGCTACATGGAGCACGGTTCTCATAAGCGATGACGGGAGGTGCACGTTGAACGCGTCTCGTATTATTTGGAAAATACAAAGTGAAAACTCTCAGGAATCCAAGGCAGAGGCCGCGGCGCATGACCCACCTCCGACGGCAGCCCTGCAGCGCCGTGACTCAGACACGAACACCTCTTCCCGTCCCAGTCCGCAATGGCCAACTCAACAACCCGCGGAAGCTTGCGCCACGTCGGGCACGAACGCTCCACACAGGATTTTACAAAGTCAGGTGCATTACCCCGCAGCCCGAGGAGCGGGCCATGGTTTAGCTGGCAATGGCAGGGAGAGGAACAGATCCAGGGCTGGTGGCACAGAGCAGGGGACACGATGGCCATGGGGAGCCCCCATCGCCGCTGCGGGTCCTGCAGAAGGATGGAGCTGGAGCTCCTGTGACTCTTGAGTGCAGCAGCCGAGCCAGGACATGCGTAACTCTGCCGGTAAACCTGCCCCGTGATTTCACAACGCTGTCCCCAGGCAAACGGAGCCGGAGACCTGCACACCTCGGCACGCCGGCGCTGCCCACAAACTGCAGCCACACATTGGAGCGATAATGGGAGCTGGCTGCACTCGAGAGCACCGCCTGCTCATTTCAAACAGCGTTTGGAAGCGCAGAAGGAGTCTTCTGTTAGTAGTCTTTTGGGGCATTTAACCTGAGAATTTGGTGAATTTAATTATTGCAAAGCTAATTGTTAAGCTAGAGCTCCAAGAAAGGAAGTTTAACAGGACAGGTTCTGCAGTTTTTGTGGAACGCTTCCTGCCCTTGCACGCCAGGAGTGGGCAAGGGGATGTGCCACAGCCCCCCTCCAACACCCAGACCCAGCACCTGGACCCCGTTCTGCTCAAAGCCATTAACACATCTGAGCCCAAACCTGGAGATTCCTTCCTGCCAAGAGGAATTGATTGCAATGGGAAACCACCAGACCGAGGGCTTTGCTGGATCTGGGGTTCCTCACCTAACCCTGGGGCTCGCCGAGGCTGCAGAGTTGGAGCAGGACTTCTGCTCAAAATGAAAATAAAGTTTAACTCATGAGTAAGCGGTAGCGGGATCATCCTTTCAGATATCCTGACAGAGGGCGAGTCCACAGGCACCGAGTGGGAGATGTGCAAATACAAACCAGCGTCTTGGCTACGTGGAACTGAAACGGCAGAAAAGGAATTTCAAAGGAATTTCTCATGTTGAGATAGCACCATAAAGAACAGAGAATAGATACAAGACTGTTGGCTACTCTGGGAAATTTGTTCTGCAAAGAACACAGCAAGGAAGCAGAGGACCCCAGCTTCTGGGGGTTGGGTTTTGATCAGAAAAAAAGCACAGGATGAGAGCACTGCGATCACCCCGCTCTCCCTCCCACCTCACCACCAGCATCCGAGGGCATCCGGCCAGAACCGCTGGCTGCAGGACCCTGGGACCGACCGGTGAGACCAGCACCGGCGCACCGAACCAAACAGCCGCGCTGGAATTGCCCTGAAGGACCCGCAGAAGATGGACACGGCTGCAAAAGCTTCCCCATCCCGTCCAGGCTCACGTGCTTGTGAAAAACGAGACTTTCAACCACGAACCTCCACCACGCGCTGTTAGAGCCGATAAATGCAGCTGCTGGATTTGATAATGAACTCTGCTGGGGCGTTGCAAACCGCTGCGAGCGCTTTAAAATAATCATCGCTGGAGTAACAAGGAGCTGTTTCACGTGGACACAAAAGCACTGATCCACTGCAAACTGAGCCCTAACTCCATCCCAGACCCTGTGGTTTTCACTTATTAAGCTGAAAAACTACAGCGTGAAAAAAATCCCAACCTAGAGCAATTTACTTTTATAAAAGAACACATGCATCTCCAAAAAACCAAGAGTTCAACATTTGCTGATTCCTCCAATTTTAGTACTTTTTTTTTTTTTTAAAGACATAAGGTTAAAAAACAGTTACTGCAAAATTAAGATAAACTGTTCTCTTGTTTCGCTGGGGCAAGCCTAGGCTGGCTTTGCTCAGCCTTCCCCCCTCTCCACCCCCAAAACCCCTTTTTGCCACTGGAGAGGTGTGAGTTTCTCAGGAGCCCCTTCCCATCCCGCACAAATGACCTTGTGTAGGAAAGTTTCAGTGGTTATTTTCCCAGCTGGTTAGCTTTGTTAATAAATTAGATGTGGAAAAAAAAAAACCAACACACACAAAAAAAAAACAAACCCCAAAACAAACTCCAAACCGTAACATTTGAAAATTAAATTGCCATGTTTCCTCATCTTCAAACAAACATAGGCAGCATTACTTTAATAGTCCTCCTAAGATGACTAAATCTCTTCTGCAGAGAGATTTACAAATAACTAGGTCATCACCCAATAATACTGTTTTCCCTCTGAGTTCCTGGCAACCTACCCTATTCTCCAAGCCGCTGCGGCCATCTCGAGCTGCAGGATTTCATCAAGTCATCAAAACCAGAAGGGTTTGGGTTGGAAGGGACCTTAAAGCCCATCGAGTTTCACCCCCTGCTGCGGGCAGGGACACCTTCCTCTAGCCCAGGTTGCTCTCTTGTCCCCCCCCAGCGCTCACAACTATCCATTCTCTATTAAATGTACCAAACCCAAACTTCCCACGGGTTTTCCAGCTCACCACCCCAGATGGAACAGGGCTGGTGCGACCTTGGGCTGTGCCGGGGTCCCTGCGCCCGTGGGAGCACACAGGGAGTGACAGCCCCGGTCCCCTGCGGGTGACACCGCCGGAGGAGGGCTCACCGGGAGGATGCCGCAGCAGGCAGGGGCACAGCTCAACTCTCACTTGTCTGACTCAGAACCTAGAAAGAGAGCAAACGACCAGCCCCTACCAGCCTTCCCCGCTCAGCACACCCAAGGCCAAGCCTTGCTGCAGAAAGCGCTCTGAAAACATCGCCAGCTATGTTCGAACACAGCCGGGGTATATTTTTTCCAGCTGTGCTGGCTGGTTGGATAAAACAAGCCAGCTTTAGTGCCTGTCCTGCACGGGGGCTCGCAGGTTTGCCCGCCCTGTGGTCCCCACACTGCAAGGCCACTGCCCCAGCACCGCTGTGAGCCGGGATGAACTCTTTTCTTTCCAGCCCCAAGCACATCGTGTGGCTTTGACTTTCCCCTTCTTAATGCAAGGAGCAGAAAGGTGCCGTGAGACGGACAATGGGAGGAATAATTTCCATCACAGCAGCCGTTAACCCCCCGGGACCCCGTGGCTTCCCGCAGACAGGACCGACACCCACCCCAGGGACACCGGGACACGCACAGCCCTTTTCCCCTTCCCCTGATTACGGGACAGGTCCCGACAACAAGGAAAAGGAGCCAGGCTGCTCCGGTCCCACAGGCTGGCAGAGGCACGCATGGGGCTGGGGCTCTAATTAACAGCAGAGTCGATGAAAATACACCAGTGGGAAGGCTTGGCAAATCCTTTGGGGAAAATACCTTTTTTTGCACAGAAAACTGTGGACGAAGCTGGATTCAAAGAGGAGGATGCTCACCAGGCAAAGGTACAACCACAGGAACCTCCCAGTGCCCTTCATGCAGGCCATGCACCTGCGGTTTTTTCTTTCTCATAAATAACAACAGAAACACGTACAAACAGGTGAGCTGCTCCACTTCCCTAGAAAAATCCTCTTTTTCAAGGCCTTGCCCTACTTCTCTCTGCAGCCTTTAGGTAACGCAGACCAGCCTTGGCAGGGCACAGAACTGGAGCTCCAGCTGGGATAATTAAACACCAATTTTTTTATTTTTTTTTTTTCTCTTTTAGATCCAGGACTTAGCAAACAACCTGCTGAGCTCCATGTAATTAACCCATCCCTGCTAAAGCACAGCCGGGAATGGCCCAGCAGCGCTGCCGTGCAAACAGCTCCCGATTCCCTCCCGTTCGGCAAAGTCAGCTCGTGCTGCGGCTCCGAACCCCGGCCAGCAGTGGAATAAAGGTTCCAAAGGGGATCACGCCACTATTTAATTTGAAGCAGAACAGCTTTTAAGTTGAATAACTCAAAACTGTAGATAAATAGAGCAGATTGAACAAAACAGGAAAGGACAGCACTAATATCTACAGCATCTAGAGCCGTACGTGACGCGAGCGGCATTAACACACCGGCAGCCCCGCGTTTGCTGGGGTGACAGCCCGCAGCAGGGGATCAGCGCGGATCTCCAGTTACAGCTGACCTGCAAATGCAGGTTTCTAAGGCATCTCCCTTTCCCGAGCCACAGAAACCCTGCTGGGGGTGATAACAGCCCCGTGATGGGGGGATGCCCTCACTCCCCATCCTCAGCACGGGGCTGTGGGACAGCAGACGTCAAATCCAGTGAGCAAACTGCGGGTAAAGAAAGAGCGGAGCCGTTCCAAACCCCGAGAGGGATGCCAGCTCTCCCAGTGACCCCCCGCCTCATGTTTTCAGCCAGAAACCCCCAAGTGTGTCTCGTACTTTTCTGATGAAAACAAACCCCCTTATACATCACTCCCGGCTCTGCAAACAATCCGGTAGGATCATGGCACCAAACCCCAGACCCAGCTGCCTCCTACCTACTTACACTCTCCGAAGCTGGGAGGAATAAAAAGCCAGGAGCTCACTCCTACCACTGAAGTCAGCTATTCTGCTTCTGAAAATACAGAGGACAGACTCGTTGGGCAGGAAGGTGGCATTTTTACAGTTGCTTTTCTGTGCTTACAAGTTGTGCTTTTGCTCTATAAAACTCCTCCTGAGCCTGAGTGCTGCCATTGCTGGGGCAGCATGGCAAGCTGCAACCAAGGCTCGTTGCCACCACCACGCAGGGGTCTCCTTCCTTGGCAGGGTGACCCCCCACCATGTGTTAAGCAGGACACCACGCACGGGCTGGGGAGGCTGGAAGGAGCAAGAAAGCAGCGAGAGGAAGAGGAGCTGCCAGCAGCACGGAGAGGCACCAGCAGCTCCAGGCAGGGCTGCTCCTCATGGGCAGTGGGAGCCACGACGGCCCCTGGGGGGTTATTTAAGGAGGGGGTGATGCCAGAGCCCCTCTCCTGCATCCCTGCTCCGTGGGGTGTTCGGTGCAAGCGCTCCACGGGTTCTCGGGGTGCTGCGAGTGCTTCTGCACGTGCCGCTTTCCCAGGCGCTTGCGTGGGAGCGTGCAGGCTGGCGGCTGGTTGGGGCTTGAACGCTGGTTGCTGGTTTTTCCTACGGGGCAGACGTGGCTGCTCTGGAGCAGGTTTGTTACGACTTGCAGAACCTAAAAAACTGTCCAAGCCCGAGCCAAGGGGCCTGACACTGGCATTAAAGGCTGTAGCTGAGTGCAGAAATCAAGAACTCTGCTCTGAGGGTGCATCGTAGCACACCGAGGTACGTCAGCGTACAGAAACGTGGCTGCACGCAAGCATCAAAAAGTCTCTGTAACTGTGATATTTCATGGCTTTGATTTTTTTTTTTTTTATAAGTCCCCGAGGGAAGAATCTGTTGGAGGAATCTCAGAGCACCTGGCACTACCTTCCGCCAAACAGCTCGCTGCTTTGCGCTGGAGCAGCGCTGGAGGAGGACAAGGTTAGCTGTCAGCATTCACCGTCCCAGCGAGTGCTGACGCGTGCCCCCCAGGATCCTGCACGCCCCAGCACGCCGCGGCACCTTCCCACAACCACCCGGGGAAGGGAGACCGCGCTCTCCTCTTCCCCGCACCGAGGTCGAGCATCCCAGTGCAGGGCTCGGGCCACTCGTGCCCTCTCGCACAGGGTGACAAGGGACCCCCAGGCCCCTTCCCCAACACCATCTTCTCTCTGCTGCACAGCGGGACTGGGCACAGGGATTTTGCTGCTATCCTGTCCCTGTGGGTCTCTGGTGCCAGCAGCAGGTGGGAAAAAGGTGCATCCAGGGGATGCCTCGGCCCACCCGAAACCCAAATTGCCCTCAGGGGTGCTGCTTCTCACCCAACATCGACCACACAGAGTCGAGGGGCCTGAAATGCTTCAGGTTGGCAGGACAGGCAGCAAGCCCAGGGATTTTATAAAGGACTTGGGAAGCCAGGATGTGTACTGAGTGTGGAAAAAGAGTGGAGGAAGCACAGGGTGGGCAACCCTGATCCGTCATGCCTGCCCGGCACAGTCCAGGTCAATTCCTGCACATCGATCTTCACACCGCCTCTCTTTATCGCATCCACACCTTCAAAGTAAATACTACAAAAGTTATCCATCTGATCTTCCAGAAATGGGGACCCGCTGTCCCAGCTGGAACCCTAATTAGAGAGCACTGGAATGAGAAGGGCGCACACAACACTCCTCCTGCTCCAACCGGTTGCTCCGCTCGGAGAAGGAAACAGTACCTCCAGCAAAACAGCCCCTTCCCGGCTCACCCAGCTCCGGCGCCTGCGCGGGGCCATCCCATCATCGCGGAGCTGCGCTTCGGCCAGCACCTTGCTCTGGTTATGCAGCCAACCTAGTTTTTCCAGCGGTGGGTGCAGCCAAAGGGAAAGCCTGCGGCAGCTGGCAGGGCTCCTGCCGCCCCGGCATCGGCGCGGGGCCGTGCTGACACCCAGTGGAGACCGCGGTGAGACATGGAAATGAAATCTTTTCCTTCTGCTACGCTGCTACACAGAAGGGAAAATAAAACCTGGTCAGCAGGAAACCATCGGAGCCCTGCACTCTGCAAGAAAACGGAATTGAGTAGTAAAATGAAACAGAGGTTATGGATGCTTTCCGGTCGTTTCTCTCTTTATGACACACCACACCTGAGGAGGGGACAGATGATACGCCAGAGCTTACCAGGAGGACTCGGAGATGCTGGTGCACTTTGCAGAACCAAACAAAGCACCCACGACACAAACTTCCAGGGAAAATGGCAACCGTGACTGCCTGCAACCTCCCCCCGGCTCTGGGGG
This sequence comes from Pterocles orientalis, assembly GCA_011057875.1. Classification (NCBI taxonomy): domain Eukaryota; kingdom Metazoa; phylum Chordata; class Aves; order Pterocliformes; family Pteroclidae; genus Pterocles; species Pterocles orientalis. The sequence continues at coordinate 67,246 of WKFP01014761.1, read as the reverse complement.
TACCGTGGGGGCTGCGAGCAGCACCCCGCTCCCTCGCCCTCCCTCTGCACAGCCCCTGCCACAGCCTGGAGAGCTTTCAGCAGCGAGGCTGTGGCTGCCATCGCAGGGGACCGCTGGCCAGGGGAGGGTTTCTGCTCCTGCCTCTACAGCTACTGCAAACTAAACTGACAGCAGCGGCGGCAACAGCGACGGCCGGTTCCTGGACTTGGTTTTTAAATAGGTATCAGGCAAGATTTACAGTCACGGCACAAATATTTTACACGCATTAGAAAAAGTTTGGGTTTGGGAAAAAGAAAACAAGATCCTCCCCAAAAGCCAACTCCTTTGCGTACTCAAGGCTCAGGCGGACAGAAAACAGAAACATCTGGCAGCTGCAGCACTCACACTGTTTTTGGTGAAGGCCAGGGATGCGTTGGGATGCGCACCCCACACAGCACCCACCGCAGAAGGGATCGGGGACACGCGGGCGTCCCAGGAGACCCAGCCTCTGTTCTACTGGGCACGGCTCACACGAAGTCACTTGGTCTCTTACACAAGGACAGATCTTACCTGCGACATGAGCTTGAAGCAGACACAGGGAGAGGGTTTTACCCGCCAGAGCTATAAAAGCCGGGTGAAAGCAGTGTAAGCGGGGGCCGGCACACCCCAGCTCTGGTCAGTCCCTCTGCCTCATTTGGATTACAGTCTATTATTACCTGATTTCAAAACCACTTTCACAGCAGAACAGATACGCAATGACAAACTCTCCTTCCATCCCTCTCTCTCGGAAGAGGGGTGGTGATCAGCGACGGGCAGCCTGGGCGTGCAGAGGCACCGGCTCTGCCCGGAGGCCAGCAGCCCCTCCATGCGCAGGGAGAGTAAAAGCTCCTTACAACATGGAACATCAATTCGTGATGTTTGCTGCTTCAGAGAAGTTACACTTGAGAATATTTAGAGAATTTACACTCGAGATTTTTTTTTAAATTACAAACTATGCTGTCAGTGTCCTAATTAGACTAAAATGTCTAAAAATCCCAAATAATCTGAAACGAAAGAAAACAGACAGCTCCCAAGATCTTCATTTGGATTTAGCACTCTGGGTATTGAATTAAGGAGCTGTTACTTCACAAATTCCATTTCACAAGTTATCCCAGTACCATCCTGCTGATCATACAGCTACGTATGATTTTCAAAGTCAGCCTCCATACCTGTAATTCCATCAAACCCAATTTTCTTGTTGGTAAACAAGTAGTAGAAAAACCCGCTTGTATTTTCCTCTGCATTTTTTCTGACTTAACTTTTTACATCTTTAGTACAAACCAAAGCCATGAAAACTGACTTCTAGATCAAGGTTACTTTGAAAAATGTCTGAGCAGTACTATTTTAAAGACATCGGCCTGAAGTCATTAGTAAAGACAGCCTGCGCTCCCTAACGAACTGCGGTGCAGTTTCTCCACTGAAGGAACCTGTTGCTCCCCGCAGGGCACTACTCAGCTAACAGCAAAGACATACACAAACTACAAAGAGACCTTTGCAAAGAGACTTTTAGCTGTATCAAAATCAGTTTATCTTACAGCATGTACAGCAGGAGCGGTCCGTGATTAAAGCACCAGACTGGGAGTCACGAGATCCAGCTTGGCCTCAGGTTACGTGACCTTCAGCGAATTCTTTAGTCTGAAAGAGAGATAAGGCCGAGGACGCTGGCGGGAGATGCTCTGTGAAGAGCGCCGTGGCTCTCAGCTCAAAGCCGCTGAAAGGGTGCAAAGTATTTCACAAGCTTCTTGGCTACATGAATTTATCAAAATACTTAAGAGAGGGGTGAAAACAGGAAGAATTTGCATCCTAAGATGGTCAAACAATATACACGTAACACAGCAAATCCAGAAATCACGAAAACTTCCACGCTGCGCCTGGCTAACTGGGCTAATTTCTGTGGGACAATCAGCCCAGTCAAAACAGAGTTTCTGCCCCCTAATATTCAACGTGAGAGCAGCCAGGCAGTTAAAAACCAGAGGTGAATGGGTGTCAGCAACCACTGCCGCTGACGCCTTCGAGGGTGGGCAGCACTGCCGCTGCGCTGGCCAGGAAGCCGGTGCCATCCTCATGGCCTCTCCTCCATAAAGCTGCCAAGTATCTTGTATCTGTTCTACTCCAGAATAAAATTAAATCACTGGGCTTTGGGACCTGTCATGCTGCTTTATGTTTTGCATGCAAGAAAGGAACATGCGCGTACTGGGAACTCACCTACATAGGCAGTCTTGCTACTCGTCCAGCTTGCTTTGATTTTATCGGTGTAACGATCCTGAAACAGAACAAAATAAAAATTATAAGTACTTCAGAGTGCAAGAAAGCCAAAGCTACGAGGGGTTAGTGTTTGTGGTTTAATTCTCATCATCGAGACTGCAGGATTTTGAGACTGGCCTCACTGAAAAAATCTACCTTGAGCCTTTCTTACAGCCAGCTCTCCTATCTCCCTTCCCCAGGACACAGCGACAAGTTGAATGAGTAAAATGACTCGGCGTCAAACCCTGAGCAGGTTTGCATCAAGTGCCAGCGTAGCCGGTGCTGGGCACATGTGTTACTTGGCCTCCTGTAGACTTCTCCGAGATGTGAGCCTCCATTGATATATTCTAGCAGCTGTGCTCAAACCACAGGAGAAACAAATCCGAGAGCCCACATTTTCTACGGAGAAAAAAACCTTGGGAGATTTGATCAATCCTAAACCAGAACAAGTTCCCGTGCCAGATACTGCTCACTGCCACAAGGCTGGCAATTCCGGAACATGCTATATTTAACACTCTTCTCAAACTTTCATTGTATTAAACACTAATTTTAAATTGAAATTATACAACAATGACAATTTAATGAGGGCAGCAATTTTCTAAGAGTGGGAGCCTGATACATGCAACTCGGCACAGCCAAGAAACCAGCGACTGAACACCACCTGAAAGGTGACCACAAGGCTTTTTAGGTTTAAAAACATCCATCTATAATGCAAACACAACCCAAGGGGGCTGCCTTGACACCATGGGTAAAAGAGAAGGTGATAAAAAACAAAGTGCCATAGCTAGAGCGGGGACTTTACTTACAAGTTGTCTTTCTTTTTATTGTTATTTGCTGCTGCAGGAAACCTCAGGATGAACGTGGGTGTGCAAATACACGTGTAAAGTTCTAAACCAGCAATTAATAATCTAACACTGACCGGTAATTGCTATCTTAACCTTTCCTGTGATTTATAATTCCTGTTTATATACTTTTGGATCCATGTAGAGACACCCACTGTCGAATACGGCGCAAACCATGGATTATATGCACCGGGCATTTACTAACCTGGCAAAGCAGCTGGGCGCAGATAACTCATTAACCAGGGCTCGGCAGGATCCAGAATCGCCACTGAGACTTTTTGGAAGAAAAACAACCGTCGTTTGCCAAATGGCCGGCAGAGATCTGGCCCAGAGCCCTGGCACCGCTCAGTAACTGGATGAATAATGCAATGAGCTCCGAGATTTACCAGCCCCGCTTGGCATGAGGCGTCGAGCCAATTCCCGACATATTAAACCCAGAGCGATGCACAGGGACAAAGCGATGGCAGTGACCGCCAGCAAGAGTAGGGGTGGATGGCTGTCACCTTTCGGCTGGCACACGGCAGCACAGAGTGATCACGAAAAGCTTTGGCAGAGGGGCTGGGCTGCAGCAAGCAGCCTCCAGCCCTGCCCCGGCAGCAAAGATGGGGTCAGAGGAGCCAGAGCCATTCAGCTCCCACATTCCCAGGAAACAACGGGGGGAAAAAAGCACTGAAAGTTCCCAAAGGATGGTTCTGAACAAGGCAGAGAGGTGCTGCCTGCCATGGGCTGCCAGCAGGCAGCACCTCCTTTATCAACCACACGCCAGTTCCTGTGTTGGAAACAGCATCTGAATTTTAATAGATTCATGGAACGGTTGGGTTGGAAGGGACCTTAAAGCCCACCCAGTGCCACCCCCTGCCATGGGCAGGGACACCTCCCACTAGCCCAGGTTGCCCAAAGCCTCATCCAGCCTGGCCTTGGACCCCTCCAGGGATGGAGCATCCACAGCTTCTCTGGGTACCCTGGGCCCCTGCCTCACCCCCCGCACAGGGAAACATTTCTTCCCAAATTCTCATCTCAATCTCCCCTCTTTCACCTTAAACCTATTTCCCCTCACCCGATCCTTCCACCCCCTGATCCAGGGCCCCCCCATCTCTCCTGTAGCCCCCTTTCAGCACTGGAAGGTCTCCCCGGAGCCTTCTCTTCTCCAGGCTGCACACCCCCAGCTCTCTCCGCCTGTCCTCCACCCCGAGCCACTGCCCACAACTCGGAGTGCGACCATCCAGACAGCTCCTTACCCACCAGCATCTCTCCAATTTAGAGACAAGGATGTCACGCAGGACAGAGTCAAGGCTTCGCACATAGCTGCGGTTAAAAATCACGGTATGAAGTAGGAAAATAAACTGCATTCAAAAAGAGAGCGCCCCGTCGCAGCCAGTCCGTGTTGTCCCAGAGCCAAGCTCCTGCTTTGCACATCTAGCAACAAAACAAAAAAATGCAACACGTACCCCTCCTGTGCGTACGTCTGACAGCTGTGCTGTGCAAAACAGGAGTTTTCATGGAAAAGCTGCTCCTTTGCTGAGCTGGGCAAGCTCTCTGGTCACACTCCCTGAAACTCGTGGAGGAAAACGAAGGAAAATTTTGATCTGTTGACTTCTGCTTCCTGATAGCGATCAAAACACAAAGTCAAAAGAATCTTGAACTGCATCTAAAACATAAACATTACTCACAGGGGCCACCTTCCACCCTAGAGACATAAAAACTTGATATTCCTGCCTAATCAAAGCTCCAATCAAATCAGCAGAAAACCCCACAAACCCAGCATTACTGGCACAGCTTGAGGCCAGAGTAATGCTCCCCCTCCGCGACCCTCCTTAAGACACGATGCGTAGCTGGAGCGTAAGCGTTCGGAGGTCAGGCCATCCTCGGGAAGGATAAATCAGGGAAGGGCACGTGGGAGGGGGACAGAGGAGGGAATACTGCTGCCCAAGGGGTCCCAGACCCTGCGGCCAAGGGCAGCAGCCCAAGCCCAGGTCCTCCTGCGTCACAGGCACTGGCAGCCAGCTCCAGCCGGAGCATCCCTGCTCTGCAGAACAAAACCCTTGCAAGTTTTACAGCAACACAAACCAGATTCGGCTGGGAAGAAGATGCTCCATCTCCCAAAACTGTCAGAGACACTTTCTGCTTATCCCAGCTCCAAGCTTAGACCCCAAAGGCCTGACTTTTTTTTGGCTTGAATCTAAAAGAAAACAGCTGAAAATGTATTTGGGGATCTGCTCAGTCTTATTCCCAGGAATGACCAACACCACGGAATATTTCACTTCGAGCAGCACCAACTTTTACATGTTTAGGGCAGTGACCCCAGTGCCCTACCACAGGCTCCAGACCACTGCAAAAACAAGCAAGCGGAGAACACAGCACCCTTCATACCACGCCTTACAAGAGGACAATGACGCAGGAAAACGAGAGCTCGGCTCAGAGACTGGGCTTTTCATTAATAAAAACAAAGAGCTCTTTCCATTTACTCTCATTTCTGAGACTCGTTGCACTTGCTTAACTCCTTCCCCCGCAGCACAGACGGTCCCTTCTCCTGGCGAACGAAGTCGGAGATGCTTTCGGAATTATTCTGATTCAGAAACAAAAGTCTCCTGGGTTTCTGCAGAACTGCTGCAGGACTGCAAATTCATATTTCACGTTGGTTTATGTTCTCCCGAGTGTTTCCTACAACAATATACCTTTCCAGAGAGGATAACTCATCATCAGCGGTGCTGGTGGTGTTCCATAAGGACAACTGAAGAGCGGGATTGACAAGGGAGAGGAAAAATATCAGTGGAAGAGTTTGAGAACACATGGCAAGCTGCATCAGGATCCTTCCCAAGAACTTTGTTTTTCTGATGCACACTATAATGAACTGCCATGAGAATTAATTACTTGCACTTGACTGGGAAATGGCAGCACACGTAAATGCCTTTGGTATCTGCTTGATTTTACTTTTCAAAACAGAAAGGAGATTTTCCTCTGGAAATACTCTGGCTGTTCATCGAGATGATTAACAACATGGCAAAGAACCTTTTTTTTAATTATTATTTTAGGAACTGAAAAGGTACACACAGATACATCAAGTATCTCCGAACTGCAGGCTGCACCAGTTGCTGGGGAAATTGAAGCCCAAAGACCTAACAACAGAGGACAGAAATCTAAACATATCCATCGAGGGACAGACAGCTCAGGAAAAGCCTTTCTAGACAGACTTCGCAGATTACAATTTGATGTTAAAGCTGACATTTATAAACAACGTGAATGCCTGTTTCTGCCAAAGAAGCCCTCTCCTCTGCAGGGCCACCTTCACGCCCCTCTGCCACCACCGTGTCCCCTCTGCAGAGCTTCCCAACCCTTCCCGGGGCCGGCACGGCTCCTGCTCTGCAGCCCAGACCCGCAGCACCAGGTTTTGTAGCCACGACAGTCTTCCCTGGTTCTCAGACCATATTTTTCCCTTTCTAATGGGATCCACCGGTCCCTCATGAGAACATCCCACACGTCTCCTTCCAGTTCTGGAGAACGGCCCAAGGAGGCTGTGAGGCAGTGCTGGCTCCCACGGCACCCTCTTATCATGACAGAAACTGGGAGGGAGGTTTTTTTGCTCTCCTCAGCTTAAACCACCGGAAAACTTTTTCTTTTCCCCATGGTTAACCCTACACCCCCCAGCCCCCCCCAATAACAGAGCCACCCACACACACTTACTGCCTTTGGATTGCCCAGTCCTTGCTCCAGCACAGGAAATAAGTTATTCTGAATATCAGCACCTAGCTGGGGGAGCATCCGCACAAAGATAACTATCGCTGCACAAAGATAACGATCATTTAGAAAGCAAGACCAGCCAAAATCCCCCGTGTGCTCCAACAGCCGCTGCACAGGGAGAGGTTACGAATAGCGACAGGATGATTGAAGAGAGAGCTGCCAGCATCAACCTGCGCAGCGGGTCCAGGGAACTGGAGGGACATCTTCCCCCCAGGGCGAAGATCGGCTTTGCCGCCTCCAAAAACTCGGGAGAGCCGGTGTCAGAGGATGGGTACCCGCACAGCGAGCGAGGGCTCTGAGCAGAGGCACAGCGGAGGGTCACACGTACATCCGAAATGTACCAAAAAGTGACCTGTCCTTGTACAGCAGGTTTGTAAAGAGACGGGGAGAGGGGACAGGAAGAAAAATGGGGTGAACAAACCAACGAGCAAGCCTGGTTCCTGCTTTGAGCTGAGCTGTTTAAACAAGGAGACAACCCCAAGCTGACACACGAGTCCCGGGCGAGCCCACGGGGCCAACGTGGGGTACGAACCCTGGCGTGGGGCTGGGACCCACGGCACCCCAACGCCTGCATCCCACGGCCATTAGCTGCTGCAATACAAATAACCCTCACAGCACACTTTTTTTTTTTTAAACTCTTACTCCATCACATGCCAAGACGCTGATACGGATACAGGAAGCTGAATATAAACACATCGCCTGCTTCACCAAATATTCAAAGGAACACAGATAAAAATATACACTCAGGGGTGTCCCAGACCATCTCAAAGCTACGAGGAGCCCACCCCCCCAGCTACGCTGCCCAGGGGCCCCCAGGAAGCCAAGAGCTTGCAGACGCGGGATACACCGTACCCCAGGTCTCTGTTTTAAGGATCTTTTCCCCACAGACGCCCGGCTGGAGGGGGCAGAGCACAGGAATGCTGGATCCCCCCGAGCTGTGTGCCTCTCCCAGGGGATGGATGTACCCCCACCATGCTCCCACCTCCCCTGGGAACCCCCACCTTCCCACTTCTACCAACCTCCAGCAAACCCCACGGAGAGTCCTATCAGAACTTTTGTTGCTGCCTCTGCTCTTTCTGCTCCTTCTCATTAATCCTGGCAAAATAACAGAGTGAAAACTTTTTGCTCATGCCTTTAGTATTTTCTCTCCTCCCTCCCTTCTACATTCCTCTATAGGAGCAGAAAAGATGCGATTTCAGAAGAGACCACAGCGTTGAATCCAGGATGAACATCCAGGTTCAGAAAAAGGAGGTCTAGTTGTGCAATACTGCAAAATGCAGAAAATAGCTGCACGATTCCAGCGGTGATTAATGTGGAGCAAATCCCGAGAGTCATCAAACATCTGCAGCTCCGATTTCCCAAGAAAACAGCAAGCCCACAACTACTTTCAAGATCTGGGGAACTTCCTTTCCACTTCCATTAAAGCTGATAAAAGTTTCACAGCCGATTGCTACCCCTGCATAACCAGGGTCCGCGGGTCTCGCGTCCGAGCGCAGAAACGCCCTAGGATTTTTGGGGCTGTTCCACGAACTTCCGCAGTAATTTGAATTTGCTTTTGCAACAGAGCCTAATCAAAGGATGAGGCATCAGGGTTTGGGAAGCTGTGCCTGGGAAGGAACTCCATTCCCACCCGGCGCAGCTGTAGTGTTTAGCATCTTCCACAGCAGAATCCACATTTCAGCAAGGTTTGAAGGTGTTGAGGAGCTATCACCATGCTACTGTCCGCATCCCAGACCTCACAGTGAACTTCTCATGAATCTGGCTCAAATATACCCAATCTTTTGAGGAACAGGGCCCAAGAATTTTTTTTTATGAATAGTGAAAGTTCTTAATTTATTATATAGCCAAAGGAACATATACTTGAAATAAAAGAAGTATCCGAAACTTACAGCACAACTCGATATTTGCTTTTACATGTAACACCAGGAAGAGACCAGAGACACTGGCAGTTCTGACCAGCAGCAACCCTAATCCTCAGAAACTTCTCCAAATAGCCCGAGAGCTTCGTTTTTACATGCAGGTGGTCCCGTCAGCTGGGCGATTACACAGGTGAGCTTGACCACAGCACTAGACCCCACCCATTGTTCTCCTCTAGAATTTATTTGCCACTTTAGGCTTGATTAAAGATACCCTAAACGACTGCAACACGTTCAATGCCAGGATGAAACAGGGGATTGAGAAGTCATTAACTGCATACTAATCCCTCAATCTCATTTAGCGCTACCAGAGTAGCATGAAATGCTCCTGATGTCCAGTACTTGCTATTTACTCCCAGAATTTTATTTCTAAACCAATTTCCAACCCAGGTAAATGCACACAAATAACCTGTCACTGATGCTGTTAGCTCCCAGTCAACAGAAGTGCTGGCTAACAGCCTGACAAATTAATGGGAACTCAATTCGATACACCATGCTAATCCAATTGTTTCCTGATCGTCAGAACGAACGAGGTCCAGCTTCCCAGGTAGTCACCCTGCCTTCCCAAGCCCTCCTCCGCCCTGCAGTGACCGCGGTGTCTGTCCCTGTCACGTTTCCTGGGGTAAATCCCCCATCCCAGCTGGAAGCCACACATCGACACAGGTCCTGCCGCCTGTCCTCCAGCGGTGATGGGACCCCAGTGTCCCCCGCACGCCCACGGGGGGACGGAGATGGATCGGCATCAGCTAAACACATAAACTAAATGAAAACCACAATATATACTCCAGATAAATTCCTTACTTTTGGTGGAGAGGGGAAAAAAAATAAAAAGCGTGGAATAGAATATTGCAAATTAAAAGCTGCTAAAGTAAACTTATTACTGCAACAGGGTGTGTAATCTCCGTATCAACACGAAACCTCCTTGAATAATGACGCTTACCACTAATTAAACTCCTTCCCACACTAATCCCACAGCTCCTCGGCACATGGGAAACTTCCTCGGTCAAGCAGAGCGCCCTGACCCTGGCGGGGCCGAGGAAAGCCCATGGCCTGGCGGGTGGGAACACGGAAACTGATAAATTTTTATCTGATTGAATAACATCTCATTTATGCGAAGGCTGGGGATGTCCCTCCGCAGCCTGGATGCCCCTGGGCATCCCTCACTGCCATGGAGAAGGCCTGGGCGGGCGGTGGGAAGGCCGATGTCCTGTCTCCAAGAGAAAAGCCGATTTTTTTATTTTCTTTTTTACACAATTGACCAGATTTCATCCCTTTCTGGAGCCGCACACAACTTGTTGAACCGCATCAAAGCGGCTCCTGACTCTCACCGGGACTACTCCTTGGGAGAGAACCCAGAAGGGGGGGAGAAGATGAGAAACCAAAGAAAAAAACCTTAAAAAAAAGCTCAAACCAACCTAAAAACTACCCGGGCCCAGCCCGCCCCGCCGAGCCCAGGCCCACCCGTGGGAGGAGGGCTACCCAGCCGCCAAGAGGGCCGGGCTGCCTCCTCCTGCTGCCTCTCCGAAGCCGTGCAGCCCGTTCCAGCCACCACAAACCCCGACTCGATGCTTTTTTTTCCCCGGTCCGGCCCGGTACTCACCGCCCGCCGCTCCCGTCCTCCGCCCGCAGCCCGTCTCCACAGGGGACCGGAGCGCCCGTCCTGGCTCCGCCCACCGCCTGAGCGCGCCCCGCCCATCTCCTGCCTTCGCCCCGCCCATCCCCGCTCGGCCCCGCCCCGCCCCGTTCGGGGCGGGGCGTGGCCGAGCGGGGATGGGCGTGGCCGAGCGGGGAGTGGGCGTGGC
>WKFP01014761.1:35737-56666 GCA_011057875.1 Pterocles orientalis | reverse complement strand
CCCTTATCGTGACGTCATGATGACGTAAGCCAGGCTACATTGCATCAGGGAATTTATAGCGCTGGCAGTTCGGTGGCAGAGTGTTGGGTGATTCCTGGAGAGCTGTGGAATGACGAGACTTGGGGACTGGTACAGCAAGTGTGAACACTTTTAAGAAAGATATTATTTTAATTTTTTGACTTTAATTTGTTTTTATTCCTGAGCCCAAGCACGCACAGAACCTGGGGTCGACAGCGCCCATTCCCAAACCCCGTCATCCCCCAAACCCCCCAGAGATGTGCAGGTGACTGATGCTCAAAGTGCCTCTTCCCGATTTACAGGAGATTGCACAACCAAATCCGGTCTCTCCCACTCCGGGGGCCGGATTCAGTCCCACCAACGCTGTTTCCCAAGGGATTACAGCAGGAGTAGCGTGTCCCTGGGGACTGGAGCACACCCAGCCTGCAGGGTGTGATGCCCAGCCATCCCGGATGCTGGACCAGCTGGAGCATCCCTGTGGGAGCACCCTGGGGACAATCTGGGCATCCCACGGGGTCTGCAGGAGCGCGGGGGCAGCGCCGGTCCCCAGGCAGGAGCAGGGCTGGCACCTGCAAAGACTTGTCTGCTGCCCGACCGGCCCAACGTGCCTCGGCTTGCGGGGCTGGGTGCTTTGATGGTGTGAATCGTTTGGGAATACATTTGACTACAGAGGCAGGGGAGGGCGTTGGTTGACACTGAAATACAGGTTGGTGCCTGGGAACGGGCAGGAGTGCTCGTTAGGTCGCATTAAGTTTGGTCTCGGTCTTGTTTTTGCACCCGCTATTGCCATCCCGGTACCACCATCCCGGTACCGGCATCCCAGCATCACCATCCCAGTACCACCATCCCGGTGGCTCCTTTTTCTTGCCCATCTCCCACGTTAGAGCTGCCAACACCTCGGTGCTGGGTGCACAGAAGGGTATCGCCGGGCATTACACCCCGCTGCAAAAAAACCAACCCCAAATCCCTCAGGAAAACTGCCAAAAGAGAACAAATTCCTGGTGCAATCGCTGATTAAAAAAGAGAAAGCCACTTTTCGCCCATCTTCGCCGCCAGCCCACCGGGCCCGGGCAGCATTGCCCTCTCGTGGGCTAAAGAAGCAGCTGCCTGCTAATTCAGTTCTAGTCCTGAGCTTAATTAACCAGCGTTAATTAACTACCTGTTGCCCTGCAGTGCAGCCTGCCTGGGTGAGCATCCCCTGACCTGCCGTAGCACTGGGTGACCTGTGCCCCTCCCCAAGCCCCAGTGATTATTTCCCCCAGGGTCTGTGCAGAAGGGGAATTTTGGCTTCCCTGAGCTTGTACAGAACTAGAAAGGCACAGAAAAATGACCCTGAAAATAGCTGAGAGCTTGCTCCTGGGTAGGTGCTGGCACGGCGTGGAGGTGTCGCGTCTTTTGGGGGGGGTCCCAGCCATCCCGTGGGTTTAGCTCACTGGGCATGGAGCAATCATTACAGAGAAGTACTTTATAAATAACCCAGACAGATGTCCACAGCCGGCAGCCAAGAAAGGTTTCTCTCAAGCAGGAGAGTAATCAAATTCTGCGTAGCCACACAGCGAAGGAGAACCGGAGGCAGAGGAGACAGCGCAGTGTGATTTACAGGACAGCCGTCCCTCACCGCTGCCCGGGCTGGGGTCAGAGCCTGCGCCTGGGACTGTGATCCCTGGCCAAGAGCCATCCCTGCTCCGCCATCACCGTCCCTGCTCCCACATCCCTGTTCCTGCTCCCCCATCACCTCCCTGTTCCCCCATCACTGTCCCTGCTCCCCCATCCCTGCTTCCCCATTGCTGCCCCTGCTCCCCCATCACCGTCCCTGTTCCCCCATCACTGTCCCTGTTCCCCCATTGCTGTCCCTGCCCCAGTGACACCCAACTTTCCCTCCCACGATGGTCCTGGCAGCCATCTCCATCCCAGCCACCCCAGCACTGCTCGTTCTTGCATTCCCAGAGCAAAGCCTAAATTGATGAACCAAAGAAAAAAATAATCAGCATCTTGGCTGTTCTGTTGAATAGATGCTGCTGAAGAAGAAAGACCAAGAGAGAACGGCTGCAATTTCCCCCTCCCCGCCAGCTCCAGCACAGGGGGTTAATGTGTGGGGAGGTCCCCAGGAAAGGCCAGGCTGGGGAGGGGGCACCGGCCCCTGGGATGCTGGGGAAGGAGGGTCAGAGTCGGAGAGGGGTCCCTTCAGGCAGCAGAGAATGGATAAAGGATAAATGGATTAAATCGCAACATTGCACATGAAGAAAATGCAAGGGTGTTAGATGTCTGCAGTGTCCTGGTGTCACTGGGACAGAGGGAACTCTCTCCCCAGCAGCTGGTGTGAGGCTGTTGGGGTTTGTGCTGGGGAGAAGCTGATCACACACCGATGGGCAGAGCTGCTGCCAGGACACTCAAGGACTTTCCAGCTTCTCTGCTGTGCCCGTGTCTGCAGGGGCAGGAGGAGCTGGGGGGAGCACAGCCCCAGTGGCCAGCCCAGGATTCCACCTTGGGTTGGGATTGAGACCAAACTGGCCGATGGGGAGAGAGGTGAGGACCCTCTGGAAGTGCTCTCTCTCCAGGTCGCCCCTCTCTTGGGGGGGATTCTCTCAGTTGGATCACTGTCTCTCGGACACTCAGGCTGTTGTCTCTGTTCCAGGATTGTGGCTTCGGGACTCTCCCCACTCGAGGATCGTTAGCTGGAAATGGGCTGAGCTTTGGCCATGGGGTGGTGAGCAGTGTCACTCATATGTATATCTGTATATATTACTGCTATTATAATAATTATTATTATTTCCAATATTATCGTAGTTCAGTTATTAAATTGTTCTTATCTCACCCCACGAGTCTCTTTCCCCTTCACCCCTTTAATTCTCTCCCCATCCTGCAAGGGTGAGTGAGCGGCTGCGTGGAGTTTTGTTGCCAGCCAGGGTCAAAACCACAACACCCAGACATTCACCATCTGCCAGAACAGCTGAATGTATTTCAAATCGCACAACCGGGGAGAGGCTGTGCTGGGCACCCCCAGGACGTGCTGTTCCGGGCAGCACCCCAGGCCGTGCTAAGGCTGTTAAGAGCAGCGACGCCGCACTGACCACGAGCAGACCGACCGTGAGCCGCAGGCGTCGTTGCTGCTGGTGCCAGCCACAGCTTGGAGCTGGGGCAGGGGAACACTTGCTGCACGTCCTTGTTCCGGGCAGCAGATGACTCACAGCTCAGAGGCACCAATGGGATCGATAAAGGAAATTTTATTATCTCTGTTTGAAAAATTAAGAAATGAAGGCACTGGGAGCTTATGTCCTGTTGGTGGGCATATGGGAAGAGTGAGATCCGGGAAGAAGCCTGTCGCGCCAGCTCCCTGCCCTGGCCCAAAACTCACTTTTTTTTTGCATTCCACCTAACCTGGAACCTGGTGCTCTCTCCAACATTGTTGCAACGGTAATGAATCCTCTTTCCTGGGCACAAAGTATTCTCTTTCTTGGGCACAAAGGGTATTTTTTCACCTAAAAAAGAACCTAACAAATCACCGCCTGGAATTAAGCCCATGGAAAAGAGTAATTTTGTACAGTCAATAAAAATATTTTACATTTCTGAGCAACATTCTGGCTAATCTTTCCAGACAATCAAGAAACCAGCCCATCTCCCTGTTCCAGCTTGGCCAGCTGGTAAAGCACCCGACAGCAGAAATAGCTGCAACAATTTGAGCCCAATATCGCCTTATTTATGAATTTTCTTCCCCTTTCCCCTTGCAGGCTTTACTTTGGAGAAATGCCACGTCAGGACTGCCCAAGGTGGTCCCCCCACAGCCACCTCTCCCACCCAGCTAAGGACCGAGGAGCAATTAGTTTTAAGTTTAGCATTTTGATTAGCTCTTGGATGCTTTTGATGTTCTTAATTTACGCCACAGGAACGGCAGAAGATGTCAGATGATGCTTAAGATGCTCTTTTACTCTTCTAGAGTGCGCCAAGTACCTTGAAGCCATGGCCCGTGCATATAAAGCAATATTTTTTCTTACTCAGAGCTGTTTGTTACAGCAATCACGTGCCTGCTTTGCTCCGGGGAGAGGAATTAGAATACAGCAATATTCCGGCTGCTTGTTTTTTAAAATGCATGCGTGGGTGGACGCTCCAGCTACTGCTCACATTTTTCTCTTGCAAGTCGCAGAAGAGCTGTTTGTGCTTCTCCTCGCTGGTATTTTCTCTTAACGCCGATTTTGTCGGACAGATCGAGGAAGGAAGGTGCCTCAAGCCAGTTGACATGTGTTGTGTGGAAATAAGAAGTATTATTAATTGAAAAATGTTTGAATTTCTGGATTGCAGAGAGGAAACCTTGGAACAGCTTTAAGATGAAAGGTGCCGTAATATTTTTTCCTCCTGTATTAATGCTCCACTCATTCCATGTGCCTTCCAACTTAAAGCAGCTGATGGTGAAGAAACTGAGAGCCAGGGTTAGACTAGAGCTGGAAATACACACCTAGCTGGTCAAAGCTGGGAACTGCCCATCCTCACGAAGTCCCGAGATGGAAGGTAGTGAATAAATGGAGTGAGTTACTTTGCCTGAGACACCCCAGCCTCCATCCAGCCACCCAGGCTGCCCGCAGGTCTCAGGATTCCTTCAAGACGTCCCACGGAGAATTTTTACAGTCAACCGTGTTCACCTCGTGATCCTGGAAAGACGTTACAGAGGCACGGACAGCAACCCAACAAGTTGTACCAGCGTCTTCCATGAGCTTGTCTCACCACATCTGTACTCGGCAAGAACTTTTTGGAAAAAACGTGAGTTCTGAGATTGAATGAGAAACATAAATGTAAAATAAAAGAGAGAAGAACAACCAACTCGAGAAACAGCGGGTTGCCATCCCGCTCGCCAGGTATGAACCGTGTGTCAGGACACGTCTCCGAGCTGAACAGTTCACGGGAGGCACAAACAGCTCCATAAACACATGGTGTCACTGCCTCATGAAAAAGCATTCTGCTGGCAAAGAGCAGCTGAGCACAAAGCCTGTAACGCAATCCAGGAGCTGCCCCAGACATCAGAACTGCTTGTTTACTCCACACTAATGATTTTACCTCAATGCCTTTCACCAGAATATATTTTTTAAGTAGATCTGTTCACTTTTTTAAGCTGCACTTACTCAAAAAAGGCGAAAGCAGTTCCTTCCTCCTTGTGCTACAAAACAACGTGGTCCTTAAAGAAAAATCATTATTCCTTTAATTCAGCATCATGAAAAATGAGAAATAAAGCTTTAGCAGGGGTGCAATAACCTCCTGAATAACTCTGCAGCGATGCCATGGCTCCAGAGCCACGTTAGCCCAAAACTACGGGAGGAGCAATGCCACCAGCTGTCCCAGCACCACCAACCCCCTGACGCTGGCGAGGAGGAAGCAGCTCTGAATACGATGTTCCCGAGCTAACACTCATTTACCAGCGCAACGTGGCCACTGTTCCGTAATGATTAGCGAGCGTCGCCGAGCAAGATGGTATTTCACTCTGTTACTATCGTCAGTCTCTACAGAGCTCCCGGGAAGACTGTGACGATACTGCCCTTTAATTTAGATTTGTGTAGAACTTTTAACAGCCAACATCTTCACAGGCATCAGTTCCATCACAATAAATCTCCCTTCTTATGAGAATTATAAGATTACACACACAAATCAGACTAGTTCAGTTCGTATGGAAACAAATTATTTATTAATACAGTTGTAATTTACCATACAAGGGATCTAGCACACTCTCAGAGCTCAGTCCTTGCTGATCTCCATCCCATTTTGGGGGGAAAACACCGCAGTGAGAAGGATACGATGCAGAACATCTCGGCTGGATGAACAACCACAGACGTGCGCTGCCCTGCCTTTGCCCTGGCATCTCCACGGAGGCAGTGGGAGCTGCAGAGACATTCTCAGGTCTCGTGGCGTTTTAAAAAGGCTTGAATACGAAATGTCTTCCAGGGCTTTCAAAGGCTGGAATGGAACTGAAACAGTCTTTGCAATAATAATTGCCAGATGCTAAAAACGACCCACGGAGAAGCATTGCGTAACTGCTTGGCCATGAAAGAACAGAGAGATCAAAACCCGTGCACAAAGGCAGAGAGCGAAAACCAGAGTTCTTTCCAAGCAAAGCCATTATGAATGCTTCTACAGCCGCCCTTCCGCCCGACTCACCCCTGGCTGCGCAGAAGGGAAGGGTACACGCAGAGGGGACTGCACCAGCCAACACCACAGCTCGTGGGACCGGCAGGATATCATCTCCAGTAAGAAAAATCAGGTGTAGAGCCTTCGTACCGGCTTCGCAAATCCACACTTGATTTTGGCAAGGAAGCAGAACGTATCAGTCAGCACCGAACACTCCTGCAGAGCTTGCTTGGGTTTCTGAAATCCTAGAGTGAGATTTTCTGATGAATTAAACAGCATGAGTGCTCCAGCTGTAACCGGGGCAAACTCCCCCCAGGCAGAGATAACCGACCCCGTATGTTGGTGTAGGAACAGCCTCAGATGAGACAAGCAGCTCATGGGCAGGCGTAGGATGCAGCGGAGCATCGGAGCCAGCAGTGACTGTACAAGTTGTTCGAAGATGTGCGATATTAACGTGGATACAAACCTCATGGCTTTGTGCACTAGTCTGCAGCACATAAAAACCCGCAGAGAGGAAAGGCCCTTCTCCAGCATCTTACGTGGAAACCCAGCGGTCGTTAACAGACACTAATGCTCGCAAACTAAGATATGGTATGTACTTGCCAGCATCTCCTGCTCCATCTTTTGTTCAACAACAAAATCATTTCACTAGAAAAGTGCCATAAATAGCAGCAAGCCCTCTCTCCTGCGTCTCTTGCGTCAAGACTGCGTTGCTATGTAGAAATGAAACCTACAGCACAATACTGAAATCCTCGCAGTCTTCTGCTCGGAGTAACACTCACACAAACCAGGAGATCTGCAGCACTGGCTGATAGCGAGTACTTGCTCTTCTTTTCTTGAAATCTTTCTCAACCATGCACTGCAGGTGAGGCTGATCACGCTTGTCTCTTGTTAACAACAGGAAAAAAAAAAAAAAAAAGCAGGGGAGGAGACAAGAGATAGACTAAGCCCATGTCTCCAGTCCTTTGATTTGTGGGAGGCGTGCACTAAAAGTTTCCGCCAGAGAGGAGTTTGCTTTCAACACGCAGCTTCCAGGTTTAATTTTTCTTCCCGAGGCAGTGTCACCTGAACTGACTTGTCACAAACCTCAACTAAAACCTGGGTAACCTGGATGAAATGAGAGAGGGGAAAAAACACTAAGAGAACTCCGGGAAGACTGCAAAAGTAGCTTCAGCCACATGCAAAACCAGACTGCGGGTTGAGAACGGAAAAGTGAATTGCCAAGATGACCAGCTACTGCATCAACACAGACGCCCTGTGACCTTCAGGAATGAGGCAGCTCCTGCTTAACGACACTGGGAATCACCCCTGGATTTGGAGCCAGAGGATGCGGAGTCTCCTACCTCAGGGAACAGGGGAAGTCCCAGTAAAGGGGGTTAAAAAAAGCAAACAGCCTGATTACATGCAGGTACAGCTTTAATCACTCACAGAACCGCAGAAGTCTCAGGAATTGCGTAGCACAGAGGAAAACTTCCACCATGGAAAAACTGCGTCTTTGGTAGGAGAGTCAGTCAGCCTGCCCAAAATGTACGGACCTGGAGCCACACACACGCTCCCTTGCAGTGCAAGTGCCTGGCTGTGGCAAAGATCTGCTCTGGTCAACAGATTCCTGAAAACAATTTTTGAAGTATACACATTATAGGTACTGTGATTTCTTTCAAGCTAATAGGCTGGAAAGGCTTGAAAACTAGCATGTACTCACAGGAATAGAGATGTTTGTTTCTGACCGAAATTTTTCTCTCCTGTAAACTTCTTGCATTAAAAACTTCACTCACATGTAATTGGCAACATTGAACATTTATTTTAAAAAAATACACATGCAGAAAGCCATCCTCTTTCAAACCAACCCACAAAATAATCCAGCACAGATATTAGAGAAAAGCAATAGCCCTCTGAGGCACGGATTTGCCTGAAACCTCCAGCAAAAATGTATTTTCTGGGGGAGTCCGTGCTCCCATAACACCATGCAGCGGTGCGTGCCCAGCCAAAGTCAATCACATAACAGAGCACTTGCCTTGCAGTTTATCTTTCTTTTTCTGCTCCTTCTTCTTTTTCTCCACCTGGAGACTGACAGTTCTCCTCTTCTCCAGATTCAAGAGCTCCTGGAAGAGCTCCTGCACGTTGTAGTTCATTTTGGCCGACGTCTCCATAAAGGAACACTTCCACTTGCCGGCTAACGCTTGCCCCTCGCTCGCATCCAGCTCCCTCTGGGTCTCGTCGCTTTTGTTACCCACCAACATGATGGGGATTTTCTGGATGTCCCCTTTAATCTGACAAATCTGTTCAAAGATGGGCTGCAGATCTTCCATGGACTGCCTGCTGGTGACAGAGTACACCAGGATGAAAGCGTGCCCTTTGGATATAGACAGCCTCTGCATGGCGGGGAACTGATGGCTCCCCGTGGTGTCCGTGATCTGAAGGGTGCAGATGCTCTTATCGCAGCTGATGACCTGCCGGTACGTATCTTCCACGGTGGGGATATAGGTTTCCCTGAAAGTCCCCCTTACAAAACGAAGGACCAAGGAGCTTTTGCCAACCCCTGCAGCTCCGAACACCACCACCCTGTAATCATTGCTTTGTTCTGGCATGTTTGCTGCGCTGCCGAGACAAGCGGAGACTTTAACCCCCCAAATCCGAGTTCTGCGAGTTCACACACCCCGACACGGAGGTGGCCTGCGGAGAAAGCAGAGGGTGGGGGTGAAAGGGAGAGAAAGAAAAATAAACCGACCACACCACCTCGTTAATTTTACGGTATGCAGTTGGAATAAGCAGTGAAATAAATCACTCCCCTCCCATCCTTTTTTCTTCCGTTAAAAAGCAACAAACCCCTACCCCCCACACAGCATACATCCCATGGACGCTGATAGAGAACTGAGAACGAATTCACCTGCAGCCATCAGCTCCGACATCCAGCCAAACGGGACCAAAAAACCGCTTCCCAGCCGCGGGGAAGCGCTGCCAGCCCCGGCCGGAGCCCCGCCGGAGCCTCTGCCCGGCCCCCGCCTCCCGCCTCCTCCTCCGCCGGGGGAGCTCCCCCGCGGGCAGGCAGCGCTCCGGGGCTCTGGGGTTTCTCTCTCCGGGGCTCTGGGTTTCTCTCTCCGGGGCTCTGGGGTTTCTCTCTCCGCCGACACTCTCCATCCACCCGCTGCCTGCGGCTCCCCGGGAGCTGCCGTGCGGGGGTGTCGCCGGCGGTGGGTGGCAGCACCGCCTCCCCGGCCACCGCACCCCTCCGGGAGGGGACCTGCCTGCCCCTATGCCTCAAGAGAACCGTAAAATCCAACCTTCCCCCTCAAAAATCCTGCAAAAATGGTAAAAAAGCGGCGGGGACGAGCTGAGGTACTCCTGAGGAGCCACCGAATGTTTCGGGCTATTTCCCCTCCTTTGATGTGTCTCCCTCACTCCCTCAGAGTTGTATTTCACAGCCACAAGTGGTATTTCTCTTTATTTATGAAAAATTTCCCCAAACACCCCTTCTCCACACACACAGACCACCGCAGCAACCCAGATAACCCGGCGCCTCACAGGAGAACGCGCCCATATTCCCCCCGCAACCCCTCCAACATGGCCCGGGGCCGAGCTCCGCGCCCTCAGCTCCTGCCCCGCCGCCTCCTCCTCCCCTCAGCCTCCTCTGTCCGCTGCCTCCATAGCGGGCGGGAGAGGGCGCCCGGCTGCCGCCTCACAGCCCCGCGGAGGAGCGCGGCCCCTTCCCCGGCCCCGCCGCCCTCCGTCCCCTCACGCCTCAAAATGGCGGCGGGGCCTCATGAGGCAGCTGCCACCGCCCCCAGCCACCCTCCTGCGCCCAGAGAAGCTCCCTCAGCCTCCCGGGCTGGGTTAATATGACAGCTTAATACCAGCTGGCCTTCAGCGACATCAGGACAAACTCGGTGGCTGAAGGGGCCGGTACACCCGCCTGGGGACCTCCCAGCGCTGCCGGCCTCAGGAGGGGACGGCCCAGAGCTCCTTCGCGGGAGTTGTGACAAAAAATGTGGTTCAAGAGGGTGCTGTAGGTGTTTCCCCTGATGCAGTGGGCCGCAGGGTTTGGGGAATAAAGGCTCTAGAAAGGGTAAATTAAATATTTGTGGAAGTCTGAAGGAATGTGGGAGCCCTGCGATGCTCCCGGTTGCGGTTTGGGATGAGTACCCAAGCGTCGAGCTGGGGCAAGCTGGGGTCTGTGAGCCCAAGAGTTAAATCTCTTTGAGGACGTTTGTCACGCCCTTCCTAGAGAGCTGGGAGCTGGGGAGGTGAAGGATCGCTCCCTGGTGGGATGTTGCTCCTCCACATCGACATCCAGAGCAGCTGGGAGCAGCTGTAAAAGGAGGATGACCTTGGGAATGCAAGTGCAGGTGTCCGGCAAGTTAACAGCTCTGTAAACCTCCTGCTTGTGCCGGTGCCGGAGCTGATTATAGGAAGACTCAGGTGAATCCTAGACCAGAGGCAGTATGCTCAAAAAGGAGAAAATGTCATTAAAAGCATTGACAAAATTGGTTTCCACTATCCCCAGATCCAGGTTCTGCACGTGTCCAACACACCTGACCCGCCAGCTCCGGCTTTGGCCGTGCCACTGGGAGCAGAGCAGGCGAAACCCCTTTTGCTGGGATTTCTGAGCAGATTGGTTCTGCTCAGGGCCAAGGATCTGTGCAAAAGCCTTTTTAGGGCAATATCCCACCTTTTCGCCTCTCCCTAGAATCCTTACCCTCCTTTACTGCAGTAGTTTATTCTAGTGTTCGCTGTGGGCAATAGACTTCTGCCCGTTTATGCCTGCTGAGGAGCTGGCCGTAAAATAAAGCTTTGGACCTCGGTGACCTCTTCCTTGGCACGAGGGAGGGCAGCTGGCAGGAGCTTGGGTCTCGATGCCGACACACTGGAAAGCACCCGAGTGTTTCCCGGCGCTGACACCTCCCCTTCCCGCAGCCCAGTGACCTTGCACCACCCCGCACGGGAATTACTGGGCGTTAAGGCAGCAGTTGTAGTTGTACGCTCAGGGACAGACCTTTAAGGAAGGAAATGCTCCAGTTCCCCGCTTGAAACCATTTCTGCCGGTGCCAGGGTCTGGCTGGGTCCTTTCCCACCAGCCAAACGCTGGGCAGAGGCACAAAGGGCTCACGCCGTTCAGAAACTGCGGGCAGGTTTGGCTTTGGTACGTTGTCCCCCTCTGAAGGGATGCTGACAACTGAGCGGCTGCAGATAAGGCAGAGATACATTGGTGCTGCTAATTATCCACCCGTGGCAGGGCTGTGCTGTCCCACGTCACCGCTGGGGTCATTCCTGATGGATCCAGAGCCCATCAGCACCGGCGTGTCCTTTTGTCAGGCTCTGAGACTGCTGCTCACGTGTTAACAGGGGAATTTCTGCTGGCTGAAGAGGCAGTGGTTCCCTTTCCAGGTAGTCCCTCCTTGCTTTGAGGGAAAAAAAAAAAAAATGGAAGGGTTCTGAAGGTGCTGAGCAGCTTTCCTGCATGATTCTCCCATCCTGTTTGTGCTCAGTTCATGAAACAGTTATGCTTGGGGCCGTAGCTGGGTTACGTACACCCTGGTCACATCCTGATTCCTGGTGGCCCCGGTTCTTTCCCGCTCTACGTGGACAATTTCATGGAGAAATCTCCAGGCTGGCCTGTCCCCAGTGCAGTCACAAGTTACCAACCCTGTGCCTGCTGTGCAGAGGGCTCCTGCTGCGATATCATTCCTTTTTGTGTTTCTGTCTCCTAGTCAAGCACTTAGAGATTTCTGTCTCTTTGTACTTTGGGAGGTACAGCAGCATCGAAAGTTCCAGGGAGCACACGTGGAGGAAAGATGTCTCAGTCCTTCCCCAAGCTTATTCCCAAACCATTTGTGCTTTTCCAGGTTATCGTTTCTTATTTCTCTGATACCTGCTGCCTCACCAACCCCGTGGTATTCGCCCGTCTATTCCGAATCCACTTCTGTCCTCACCGAGCAGCCTTGTAACGCCTCCCTCCTATCCCAGATCAAAAAAAAACCCAAACAACAAACAGGGCTTTGGACCTGTTTCATGCCAGAGGATTTTCTCAAGGAGCTTCAATCCTAACGCGAGGTCTTGTCAAGTCCTGTCATTCCCTGTGTTATTTACTAGAGGAAAATGAAAGCCGATGCTCAAGTACTGGTTTAGACGCAGGAGCAAGCTGTCTCCAAGTCAGCTGCTGATAAAGAAGGCTGATTCGCAGCTCAGCTGCACGACATAGAAGCAGAGCACTCCATTTTTGCAAGGTACTGGGGAACAAGTGGGATAGAACTTGGATCAACAGCCATCCAAAAGTAAGGGGAGCTGTAACGGAGACCGTCGAAAAAACCCTCTAAAGCCAGTGAGGTGCCCAGTGCCTGTCTGAGAGTTCCTGTCTGAAATAATAATAATAATAATAATAATAATAATAATAATAATAATAATAGTAATAATAATAGAGAACATGAAAATCAGGCAATAAAGCAGATCCCTAACAGTACACTAATCAACATTGCTTCACACTTAATACAAAGGGATGGCAACTGAGAAACTGCACCTTAGTACATCAGAGAATTTAGTGCTGCAGTCAGAGCTGCTGAATCACAGCTCTGTGGCGAGCTGGCGCTATTCAGGAGATTTTTCTCCTGTTGTTAATGAGTCATCTCACCCCGTGCCCAGCTCCGTAGGTGTAAATACACGGGGTTGCCCGCTGGGTAACCGTGTACGATGACGTCTGGGAGACGATGAGCAAAACCCAATGCAGCGAAATGTCAGCGGGGCGTTGTGGTGCCTTGGCACAGAGGTGCAGAAGACAGGCGTGGTCCTGCTCAGCGATGGACAGCATGCATGCCCAGGCGTGCTGGCAGCAGGTATCGCTGTGCAGGAACTTGTGGAGATCTGCCTGGTCACGTCAGCAGGAATTCTCTCCAAGCTTTCATTCAGCAGCCCTTTTCTCTTCACTTTGTTATGGCTTCTGCAATCCCAGAACATCTAAGTTCCCAGATGGAATCCTGAAACATCTCACTTCAAGGTATCCGGCACCATCGGCTGATCCGTGCCCACTCCTCTCCTGACTCTCTCCACCTCCTGTCCCTTCAAGTCAATGTTTCCACCTGCTGCAGCACCAAAGCCGTTCATGATGGACGTGCTGGGAAATGCCAACTCCCAAACTGACCACCTTCACCATCTGGATTTTGGAAACAATCTTGGTGCTGGTTCCTGAATCCCTGTCACATTGCTGTCCCTGGTGCAGGACCCACTGTGCCCCAGTGAGCTGAAGAGAACCTTGAACCTCTATTTGCCACGCTTCACATGTAGTTTTCCATCAAAACCTTTTAAGACCCACACCTAGCGCCTAACCCTGCCCGAGCCTGTGAAATCAGGGCACTGCAGCTTATCCAGCTCTCCAGGACAGCATCCTTGGGGATTCCCAAATCCGCAGGGTGCTGTCATGGTCCTGAGCTGTTACGAGTGAAAACGTCCCATGCACTTAATCTGTTGTAGGGATTTACTTGGGGAAATCAAATAATTTCTCTCCAAGAGCAGAGACTTTCCCTGTGCACAGGCTTTGCTTCCCCACATCCTTTGGGCTATCACGCAGGTGCCTGCCAGCAGCATCCCAGATAAAATCTCTGCTAGACCACAACAAAAGATTTCATTGCCTCTCACCCTTTGCTGGAGAACGATTACCAGCCCTCACCTAGCTGCTTTCACAGTTCTTGTCTCTCCAGGCAGGACGACTTGCTCTCAGCAAACCCAACAACCAGCAAATCATTCACTTAACGGGGATTTCCAGAGCTGATTTCTAAAACATCATTCCTGGTGTTTATGAGGTATTTATTAGCCACAATGAAATGCTAACTAGTAATTAGTAGCTTAGTGGCTATCTCAGCTAGCCACGTTCGCTCCAGGGCAGCTAGCCCATTTTCAGACGTTTTCCAAGGTTTGGGAAGGATTCCCAGCTGCTGAACCCAACCCCGTGGCTCAGCCGGGGATCTCGCCCCTTTGGGCAGGTCTGGCTCAGCTGGGTTTCGCCCACGTTAGGCAGCTGAGCAGGGCACAGCTACATCCTGCCTCGCTGGGCGCAGAACCAAGGCAGGCAGCTCTTTCCAAGAGGTTTTTGTTTGATAAGCCAGGTGGTGTGAAAAGCCACCAGGCTCCTGTGTTTGGGGAAGGATTGATGACAGCAGGAAAGAAGCTGTGAGTCAACTTCAAGGATGGAAAAGAGTGGGAAAGCCTCCAGCCTCCTCGGGGAAAGGATGGAAAGGAGAGATATGTCCTGTAGAGCAATGCTGATGCTTGGGAATACAGTTCAGCCTGTCAAATATTTATTAGAAAATGTTCCAGAGTGGCTTAGCTATTTTTTGAGACATAACACCCATCTGGAGGGTTTTAAACACAACAAAACAAGGCTGGAAAAAAAAATTAGAAGAAAACACAAATGCTTGCTCTTGTAATGGATATAACTTTCCTTGACTCAAGATAAGGAGAAGGATTGGACAATATTTAAACCAAGGGTCTATCGTAATCCATTTCCCTTCTCCCACAAACTCCGGCTGCTCTTAGCAACGCCAGACATTCCCTTCAAGAAACCCCCAGGTTGGTTTTCCCATTCATTCCTCTCCCGTTCTCACCAGGCCCCTGCCTGGCCCCACAGAAGCACAAAGCTCCTGGGACCCTCCTCTGACCCTGAGCAGCACTTGGCAGGTAGGAAGAATTTCTCCACATAAGCAGATTTCCCATGTTTTTAGAGGCAAGGGATTTATTTTTCATTTTAATGCGGCTGGAAGCTGTGTTCTGCTGGCAGCAGAGGGCAGCAAGAGCCTGGCAGGGACACGGACCCCAACAGCCAAGCTGGGAAGAGCGGCTGCGTGGGAGGGTGGCAGTGGTTTTACAGTTATTTAAAATTCATGAATTTGCTCTTTTGCAATTCATTAGAGCCTGGAAGCGCCGTACTGCCTCTGGTTTGTCTCAGAGCAGCCCGAGTTCCTCGCTGCAGTGCTGCATCCAGCTCTGGGAGAGACATGGAGCTGCTAGAGCGGGTCCAGAGGAGCAAGATCACAGCAGAAGAGCTACGCCTCGGTGAACCAGGCCAACGACAAACCCACAATATTGTCTATTTTATTTTAAATTAACAAAACTACAGGTTTTCCATGTTGCTTAAAGCATTCTGTAAAAACTGAACTCAACCTAAACAAACAAACAAACAAAGATATATTTTAATAAGACCCAGGGACTATTTCTGAGACGTATGAGTAGGGCTTAGGAATTAAGAAATAAAAAAAACCACACACACGCGCACACACATACACGCGCCCCGTAAACAAGTTGTTAGTTTTTGACACAAAATTTGGTTTTAAAGCTGCAATTCCTCGTTTGTAAGGAGCCTTTACAAAATGCAATGCTATACTAAGCTGTAAAAGAAACCATGGACACATCTATCGGAACAACATAAATATCACGTAAGAACCCAACGTAAAGAGGACGTTAAAGTTGCAAAGTCGAGCACTCAACCAGGGATTTATTCCACACACAGGAAGTGTGCCCCCTCCTTTTTCTTTTCTTTTAAACCACAGGACAGGGGCATTGCCATTCCACTTCACAGAAAACCCCCAAAATTATAAAAAAAAAATATTAGTGTTCAAGTATCCAAGGTCACCCCAAGCTACCTCCTGAAGTAGTGTTCAGCACTTTTCCTGCACGAGATTTTGGGAAGAAATGTTTCCCTGTGCGGGGGGTGAGGCAGTGGCCCAGGGTGCCCAGAGAAGCTGTGGATGCCCCATCCCTGGAGGGGTTCAAGGCCAGGCTGGATGAGGCTTTGGGCAACCTGGGCTAGTGGGAGGTGTCCCTGCCCATGGCAGGGGGTGGCACTGGGTGGGCTTTAAGGTCCTTTCCCACCCAAACCAGTCTGGGATTCTTTGATTATCTACAGGGTAGCCAGGGATGGGCATCACCGAGCACGAGCTGTTTGCTGGGGTGGAAACCGGGATGAAGGAGCAGCTCCCAGTGCAAAGCAGAGCCCCAGGTGCACAGCCTCAACCCCCCCAGAGCCCCCAACTCCCCTGCAAACCCGAGCGTGACGGTAAAGCCAGCACGCCAGGGGCTCTAATCGCACGGCGTAACGCAGATGTTGGCTAAAGACGGCTTAAGGTTCCATAGGTGGTCTCACTTCTGGTATTTCCCAATCCTACTGCCATTCTGCAGCCTTAACACGCTAACCCTTGATGTGTAATTTCAGGAGAATCCCAGGACGACGTGTCCCTTTTGCCAGGACAGCGTTTCTGCCCGTACCCACGATGACTGCCTGTCGGTGGCTGCGGAAGCTTCCCAGCTCTCCCTCATCTCTGACCCTTCAGCAACAGTCAGCAGGAGCAGATTTTTATCTTTTCAGGACAAAACTGGGAGGTTGAGTTATGTGTTACTAGCAGGTAACACAGACATTTACTAGTGCCAGCTAACAAAACCCTCTGGGTCCTCCAGGTGCTGGAAGAAGGTGTCCCCTGGACAGCACAGACCCTTCTGGCCACGCTTCTTCCCCACACCCCCCAAACTTGTCTTAACTGGTCCCCAGCACTGTCCAGTTTGCGCCTCCACCCCAGATCCATTCCCACCAGCCCCACAGCCAGATGCACCCAGCACAGCACGGGGCTGAGCAACCTCAGTGTCCACTTCTGCTCTGAAAAGCAAATATCCACACTAGTGCCTGACAAGTGGATTTTTTCATGTCGGATAATCCTGGTAAAAACCCATCTCTGCCCAGCGCGCTCCATCCCAGCAGCACAAGGAGGTGCTGTCCCCTCCCGTGGCCTTTCTCTTCTCCCCGTGGCACGTAAGCAGCATAAAAATGAACAAGCCACGCCAAAAAGATAAGACGGAGGAAGACAACAAGGGAAACCAGAGGGGCTGAGGAGAGGCAGGAGGTGGCTGTGGGACCAGTACCTATGGGAACTCAGGACAGGAGCGCTCCTTTCTGCTCCAACTTGGCTCAAGCATCCCGTTTTACATTCCCCCGTATTTAACAAACAGCTGTAAAACCTACCGAGAAAGCGCGTTGCTACTGCTACTAAAATCTTAGATATTACGAACAGTCTGCTCCTTTCCCTAGCTGTGCTTCATTCAGGCGACAGAGGTTTGCTGCGGGGCTGCACTGAAGACCTCAACGCAACGATAGATGGTGGAATTAAATGTTTGTACGGTGAGGCTTTAGTTCTTCCCCCAACCAAGCTGCACCCAAGAAGAAATTTCAAATTACCAAATCCGTGCTCACCAACCAGGCTCCCTGCACTGCTTCCACGCGCGGACACACGGCAGCCAAATAAAAACCGCCCGACGCCAGCTCTGCCCCTTCCCAACGTCCGAATGTCCGACTTTGCAACCTTAACGCTCTTCCAGCAGGTTCTTACGTGCTCGGAGTGTAACACAATATACATATCCCTCCCCCCAGGAATAACTACACCGTATTAAAGAGTTTACAAATGTTCTGCTGGGTGTCACAGCTCTGTGAAAACACACCAGGGATGGGGAGTTGGGTCAGGGACATCTCACTGTCCCCTGCTCTCCACCCTGCTCCGGGTCCCGGCCGAGCCCATCTCAGCATCATTCCTGAGCCTCCTTGCGAGCCAGCTTATAGACCTCCGTCGGGCCGTCCACGTGGGTGATGGTGGTGGTGAGCTGGAGCTCCTCCCCGCTGTTCACTCCCAGGTCCCCTGAGAACAAAGTTATTCCGTTAGCCTGGGCTCACCCTAAGATATTTGACAATGAGAAAGCAAAAGGTGCGGCTTGGTCCCTCCAGGCTCTCAGGAGCTGCCTGAGCTATGGACCGTGCAACATTTTCTATATTTCTATATCTTTTTATATATCTAAAGTTTTCTATAAATGCTTTTATTTCCAGTTATTTAAATAGAAGCATATCGGAACAGGATGATTTCTGTGCTACTGAAGACTAGCAATAAAGGAAACCAACAGCATTGCCATTCTCCACTTGCCCCGGTTTCCAGTTTCTCCTTTCCTTGTCCCTCCATTTGAGCTACACAATGACAATGCTAAAAAGTACACAAACCACCTAGGTTTTAGACAGCCTCGGCTAAAAACCTCTCTCTACCGTTTGACTGGTCTTCCCCGTAATTCTTGTGCGACGGCGCGTAGAGGAACATGAGGGCGAAGACGTAGAGGTTCCACATGCCGTAGATGCCGGTGAAGAAGGCGCTGTTCACTTGTATCGTGATGTCCCCCCACTTCCAGTGGCCTTCGGTCACCTGCCCAGGGGAAAGCAGACACGCACGGAATGGTCAGTCAGACCAAATTCTGTAAAAATACACAAATGAGCACTAAAGCCCTAAGAGTAAATCGATAACAGTTCGATGGGATGGAGTAAATGGGGTGTAACATGCGGTGGCACAGAAGTCAGGCGAGGATTCTCCTCTCCACAGCCTTAATCTGCTGGAAAAAAATGGTCCTTACAAAATGATTGCATCAGGATTTCTTTAACTTTGATTTATTGTTCTTAAATGTGACAAAATCTCTCATTCTGCGACACATCCCTGCCATCACGGGCATGTTCAAAGATTGCTGCCTAAAGGGCAGCACCTAGGAGCCAACTAGGTACATCTGAAAACATTCGACTTCTATAAATAGACCTTTTCTAGAGGGAAAACCAGCACGAATAATGCCAAGAGCTGATGTGCTGCGAGCCGCCTCGCTGCTTCCGGCTGAGGAGAGGGGCTTGGGCTGACAGCACCCGCCTTGGACGTGCAGAGGTTTGTGTGTCGAGATCCATGAGAATAGCATCAATATTAACGACTTGAATCATCAATATTAATACTTGAACACAACTTCTTGAAGACACACGGACTGTTCACACTGAAGCGTTGGCTTTCTATTTAAGTCCAAGACATAAGGGGGAAAGACGAAAGCTAAACCAGCTTGAAAAGAGGAGCTGGGCAAGACGGTGTCATACCTGGAGATGGTTCCAGCCATCAGCACCCAACAATGAATCCAACTGCCAAGTGGCGTTGCTCAAACCATTGCCTCAGCCTAACAGATTTTTGAGAGCAAAATCATCCGCTGCTGTAATCTGCATTGGGACCCACCACGTACCCCAACGCATCCGCAGAGAAACGACTCCGGCACCCGTAATTCCGCAACACGGGACCTGCGCGGCCGTACCCCCGGCTCTCCTGAAGCTACGAGCTGCCTGTGCTCACGAACAACCAGAAATGGCATCTTTGATACAGATGCAATCTTAAAAGTCACTTGGAGTGACCCATCAAAGCACATTTACGTAGCGAGGTGAGCTCATTTGCGCAGAGACCGCGTCGGAGCGCAGAATAAATCGGTGTAGGTACAGCTGGGCTGCAAAGCCAACCCAGGGAAGGTCGAATTCTGTTGTTTCTCTGCAGGCGTTCAAAGCCACCGGATTCTTTCAATGCAAACAGGACGTTTTTCCTCTTGCTGAGTTCTCAGAAATGACTAAACCCTCTTTGGCTGATATTTCAAACAGCGCAGCCCCAAACCGCGCCGGGAGCCAAAAGGCTTTGTGGAGGCTTCAGCCTGAGCTGTTTTATGGCAGCGCTTCAAATAAATGAAAACAACTTCTTAAAAAGCAACTGGTTATCAAATCAGCTTGTAACAGGCACACAAGGGAGCCGGCGTCGTTAGCGGCTGGGGAATGGGAGGCTGATGGTCTCAGACGGAGCCGCGGTTCGTCACCCACCTGGCTGACGATGAAGAAGATGACCGTCATCGCCGCACAAGCCAAGGTGATGAGCATCAGGAACTTGAACCTAAAAATCAGCCCCTGTCGAGGGAGAGAAACGTCACCGCTCACATTCACAGAATCCACAAAACCCATTTTTGGTTTTAGCCTATACAAGTATAAAAAAAACCAAAACAAAACAAAAAAAAAAGGGTTCAACCCACGAAACCCCAAAGCAAAACAACCTCCACCCACTCCCCTGCGCCGTGCCCACACGTCTGCTTCCTCCCGCGTGCTCGTGTCCGGCCAGCTCGGGCTTTCCGTTCCAGCTGCTTTTGTGCCTAATTTACCGAGAGTTAGCGTGGACGAGGAGGTGCGCCGGGGCGAGCCACGGGTTTCACCCACCCGCCAGCCCAAGAGCTCATCGCTTTTCTTAAACAAACATCTGGGGAGGGTTTGCAGGGCTGAGCAGGACGAGTCGGCGTTTGTACAACACGGGTGCTGGTACCGGGCTCATCCTCACCTCCCTGGTCCGGCTGGTCCAAAACTGCAGCAATGCTCAACGCTCATCAAAACTACGCTGGCTACTGCAGAAGAACATCGATGACAAGACAAACTACGGCTCAGGATCGCTTGGCTGGGACTCTGCATACCGGGCTGTCCCTCTTTTTACATTTTTACTTACAAATTCTTTTGGTTTTGTTTTTTTGTGTATGTTGGGTTTTTTTGTTTTTGTTATTTTTTTTTTAAACCTGGTTCTGGAATTTTGGTGGAAATGTCAGTGCGTGCGTAATTCCTATGCCACACTGCGACAACAAACGACCATTAATTTAACTCTTCCAGACCAGATTCCTGCCTGCCAGATGTTTGTACGTCGAGCCCGGCTGCAGCAGCTCTGCAACACGAGCTGCAGTCCCTGCCTCTTGCTAAAGGGAAAGATGGAAAAAACCGCTCAGTCTTGTTTAAATTCTCACAAGTCCGATTTTCTATTTTTTAAGTGCATTCCCGATGGGTGATAACAGACTTGTTTAAATCAGAAGTGACCCTCATTTAACAGAACATTGGTGATAAATATTTACACGCCCATGGAAACAACAAGGACTTCAGCACTTACAGCAAGCTCCTTGCAGCTGATAAAACAGCTGGGACAGAACA